>PVHP010004031.1:0-38496 GCA_004024765.1 Zapus hudsonius | reverse complement strand
TTCTTCAGCAGCTGGTGGGAGGAATTTATTTTGGCTTACAGGCTCAAGGGGAAGCTTCATGATGGCAGGAGAAATCACGACATGAACAGAGGTTGACACCATCTCTAGCCCAGTGGGTAGAAATACCAGCAGAATGAGCTGAACTCCAAGGAGGGGAAGCTGGCTGTAACACACCTAGGCCTGCTCTCAACAAGACACCTCTTCCAACAAGACTCGCCTCCAAAATTGCTACCAACCAGGGGAGGGGGGGCAAGCATTCAGAACCATGAGTATATGGGGGACACACCTGATTCAAACCACCACACCAAATAACATCACATTTCAAGATTCTAATAAATATATGATAATTTTTCTTGTGGGAATATAACTTAACCCAGTACAAAGTTACTGAGAATTAGAAAGGTTTCATGTACTAATTATAAGTCTGAAAATATAAATACTGAATAAAATTTGAGATTTAATATACAACTAGAGAACAGAGATTTTTGCAAGCCTGAAGAGTAAATCCTAAAAACTATTAGCATAAAATTTTATAAATAAAAACAAGTAAATATCACAAATAAAATGTGCTATTCACAACATACTAAACACAATCAAAGGTTAAATTAACATTTTTTTCTTAAAGTTTAAGAGAAAAGAATTTCTTACAAAATTTTCAATCTCTTTCTAGAACATAGCACGTATGATTGGACAAATGAGAAATAGGATAAAAGTATATGAGACATGGATAATATAGGAGGAAAGTCTGATTTTAATTTAAATCCATATGGAAAAAAAGAAAAGTAAAAAGAAACATTAAAAAGGGATAACAGGTAAGAAATTAGAAAACTACGTAAGTTGTTAGCAGTTATGGGAAGGCTACAGGATGTCAAGTAAGCCAAATAAAATGAAAGCTACATTTAGGCATAACGAAGTCATGTAACACCAAAGACATAAACAGACATGGAACAAATACATATTATCTTCCAATGAATGACAGTTACAATGACAGCTGGTGCCTCAATATTAATGGACAATTCATCAAGCCAAAAGAAAATCAAGACCACCCTAGAATCAGTAGTATTTACATGGTGTCTATTTGTCCATTTTTACATCTTCAAACTTTCTATTTTTGTACTTAAGGGGTTTGTTTTTAAAACAGCATATAGTTGAGTTCAAATTTTCTCTCCAGTATGATATTACACATCTATGTGTCCATTGGAGTAACTGGTGTTTTGTTTTGTTCTTACGTCTGTGAAAAGATCAAAATGGACATAAGAACTCCATTTTGTGCTCAGTCCTCCATCTTAGCTAAAAGCTGACCTCAAACAGATGTTCTTATTAAAAAAAAAAAAAAACCTGTCTGTGTGCCAAAAGATATCTTGCTACCCCTAGACTCAGCCAGCAGATGATAAGATGCAAGGTCCCTGGCTGTCTGTGGTCAGGTCATTCTGACACTACAAAGCCACACCTGCAGAGGCTTGGAAAGTGCCCAATTGTGGTTTTTGTGGTTTTTGCCCTTAAATACCTAAAGCTGTAACTGTTCAGGGTCGCTGCCCCACAGCTGCTGCACCAGTCGAATTGTGGCCTGAGTTGTCCCCCACAAACAAATGAATGTGTTCTGATAGATCGATCCTCAGCTGATGGCAGTTTGGGTTTTACAATCTTGATAGAGCTGTGTTGTTGAGGGCAGGCTTATGGGGTTTATAAACCATCTTCCCCTTGCCAGTGTTTGGCACACCTTCCTGCCATTGTTTTCAGTGCTGTGGCAGAGGTGATGTCCACCCCTCTGCTCATGCCATCATTTTCCCTGCCAGGATGGAGTCTCCCCTTGAGTCCATAAACCAAATAAAACCATTCCTCCACAAGCCGCTTTTGTTTGGGTTCTTTCTGCACAGCAACTACAAAGCTGACCACAATAAGCCCTAAAGTATTTCTAGGTAGATATGAAATTCCAGCTATACATATGCAAAGATGAGTCCAAACTCAAGTCTGTAGCTACTGCTGTTTAACAGTTAGATTGTGCTTGCTTGGGTTGCTGGTGCTGGGTCTCTCTCTCTCTCTCTCTCTCTCTCTCTCTCTCTCTCTCTCTCTCTCTCTCTCTCTCTCTCTCTCTCCTTGGATCTGTGAAATGGGGCCAGCATTTACTTGAACTTCCCATGGACCTGTTACTTCAATAATTACTTTCTTCCCAAAACTGTGCCTGGTGTGGAGATTCATCCCAGCGGCCTGTGACTGACTACCACAAGTGAGATAAGCACATTAACTATGGGCGGTACCATTTCATGGGCCAGGGTTCTGAACTATATAAAAAGGAGATGGTCTTCATTGCTGTCTGCTTTAGGATGTGGACATGATGTGACCTCCCTGCTTCATGCTTTCTCTTTTTCTCTTTGCTTCTGTGATGGACTGTAACCTGGGACTGTAAACTGAAATAAAAACCCTGTCTCCTTAATTTGATTTTTGCCAAGTATTTTATCCCAGCAATAAGAAAATGACTAATACACACTGCATCCCACAATTTTCATATCCCTGAGCAGTGAAAATAGCAAAAAGGCTCTACCAAACTTTTGAGAAGAAAGCAGAGGGTGATGTGGGAGCTAAGATCACTTCCATTTTCTCCTCTTTGGGTCTCAACCTCACAGTTCAGCTGCCTTTGTATATTACTAATGTCTTCAACCACATGCTTCGTATTTCCCCTAGCTTTTTTGGTTTGTTCTCAGTGAAGACTGGTTTTATAAAAGCCAATCCATAATTCCTAAAACAAAGACTTCAATCTGCAGTTGGAGCCTAACAAGATAATAGTTTTAAAACAATCATGAGGTTAAGACAGTGGTCAGCAAGCAAAGCTTTAATTTAATAGAACTTCAATCAGGAAATGAGAAAAGTGATATTCTTTTCATATTCATAGAAATTAAGCAAAAAGATCCTAATCTATTTTTTAAAAGGCAATCAGAAAAACACTTAGAAAACGAACAGATAAAAATTAAAATGTTGTTGGGCGTGGTGGCGCATGCCTTTAATCCCAGCACTCGGGAGGCAGAGGTAAGAGGATTGCCATGAGTTCAAGGCCACCGTGAGACTACATAGTGAATTCTAGGTCAGCCTGGACTAGAGCAAGACCCTACTTCAGAAAACCAAAAAAAAAAAAAAAAATCAAAATGTAAATGTAGCAAAAAACACAGTAAATTAAATGTACCACTTCAACAAAAATACTTCACTAGAATTTTACACACATATATAGTTGAAACGACATCCCCCAAAGATATAGACAGCATGAGCAAAAGTGAAAGCTTAGCAAGATACCATATTCAAGTATCAAGCAAAGAAAGAAAAGAAGTATATTTGTTCAAAAAATTTAACTCAAATAAAGGCATTATTGGAGATAAAATGCCATTATACAATGGTAGATGATGAAATTTACCAGGAAAATGTAACAGTTCTGATATGCACCAGACTAAAAAAAAAGAGAGAGAGAAAAAAATAGAAATATAAAATATTTTGAAGTAGCATAAATACAATACAAAAAGAGCAAAATTCAGGACCACAGTAGAATATTTTGGTGTACTCTTTGGCAGTGTCTAGGAAAAAGCACTATTGAGAACACAGAGCACTGGTTAGCCAGCCTGTGCTAGGACTGTGTAGAAACAGACATGCCCTGGAGCTTCAGAGGTGATACCTTAGAAGCTGTTCCTCCCCCAGTCCCTCAGTGTTCAGGACCATGGTGTATGTCACTGCCCTTCTCTGGGAATACTAGAATCCTGTACAAACTGCTGTGTCCTCTTCAGCTGCTCAGCAGAAAAGGAAGAGAAAGTGAAACCTTTAGGATAATGCTTCTGTGACAAACACAGTTAATAAACTCGAGATAATTAATAGATAGAGGTAAAGAAGTGTTCTTGTAAGTATGTGCAAACCGTGTAGGAAATCTGACCACATCATAGGCCTTAGTGGAATTCACCAAAAATTCCAAAATATTA
The DNA here is from genome assembly GCA_004024765.1 of Zapus hudsonius. Lineage (NCBI taxonomy): Eukaryota > Metazoa > Chordata > Mammalia > Rodentia > Dipodidae > Zapus > Zapus hudsonius. The sequence goes on along the minus strand of PVHP010004031.1, from coordinate 34,540 downwards.
TATATATTGATTATACATGAAGAGTTCAATTTGAGTAAATTACAGATGAATAATAAAAATACAACTAAAAGATACTCCAAGTTTTTGAAATCAGTAAGTATGCTTCTAAATGATCTGTGACAAAAAATTTTAAAACATAATGGAAATTAAAATATTTTGATGGAAGAAATACCAAATAAAATACTAATATATAAGGAATAGATTTGTAGCCTTAAATATGCATAGCTAAAACAGATTTCTAAAAATTAATCAATTAAGCATTCACCTTCAGATGGCAGGAAATAAAAACCGAAATCTACCAAAAAATTTAAAAAGGGTATAAAAGAAAATATTGAAGTTAATGATTAGCCTGTACATACAATGTAAAGATTTGAGAAAGCCAAAAATTGGTTCCTCAAAAAAACTAATGGAGATAAGTTTCTAACAAGGCTTCTGAGGAGAAAACAGAAACAAACACACAGACTCACACACAACCATTCCTGATGAAGAGATCATTTTTAAAGTCATACTACTAATCTAGAAGTTATGTTTCCACCTGTGTAGGATTGAATGTAAGGAAATTGAGGCAGAAGGTACACCAGATTGAGCACGCTCAGACAAGGACTCCTTTATTCAGCAAGGAGTGGAAAGACATATCTGAAGTCATGTCTGTGGAAAAGCTCTCTGCAAGCTCTTTTAAGACTGTAGGTAAAGTTTGCCTGGGCCTGGGCCTGGGCCTCCTTAGGGGGCTGTCTATGTAGGGACAATAGGTGACCATATAAATACTGATTGGGCTCTCTGCAGAACTCTTCAAAAGGGACTTATCAGAGACAGGATCCTTCAGATATGTAAAACATTCTCCCAGGTGCTTTTGAGGTGTTATCCTGCATAAGATACAGCTATATTTTCACTGAAACCATCATTCAGTGAAACCATGTAAAATTAAAACATATGTTTTCAGAGCTCTAGATGCATGTTAAAAAACTATAAAGCAAAATTTCTTTTATTGGTAAAACTTACCCTGGGGCGATGCAAACACAGGTCTTCCCTCCACATAGGGCACAAGTGACTGACCAAAGGATGATTAAACCAAACCGGTTTGGTGAGCCAATGAGTTTATTGGGATTACTTATAGAGCAGGTGAGGGGTTGCTTACAGGGGCCATAGATGATTTAAATGCACTACACCACGAGAAGTGTCTTCCCATCCTGGATGACGACCTCCCACAGCTGCTTCAGCTCACACACAGCTGCATCACTAGAAAGCCCCCTCCACAGAGGTGACCCTCAGGGAAGCTGCAGCTCTGCAGCTCTGCAGGTGGAGAGTCTCGGGCACACTGCACCACTTCCTCTTTCTTGCATGCAGCGCCCTCTGAGTTTCCCCTTATATAGCCTGAGAGTGTGCTCTTGCAACCCTTTCCCAGACTTGTGACCTTCCTGAGTCTCTAGAACTTCAGCTTCTTCACTGCTTGTCCCCTCCCCCCACAGGAAGGGATGTTTGTTTCTAGTTTATATCCTGAATCTCCAGAGCCTCCTTTCTCTCTTCAGTTTGAAGGAAATCTGCTACACAAGAATTTTTAAGTAATTTGCAGACAATTTAGACAGAAATACCAGGAAGGCTAGGGAAGAAAGACAAAATTAGAAACTGGTTTTTAAGGTATTGACAATATGTTTATGGAGCTATCTGATAAATCCATAGTTTCATAAGTAGGATTTTTTATGCCACATGTAAATAATTCATATGTATGCCTAATTATAAGCATCTTCTATTCAATGTTTTTATTTTTAAAAATTAAAGGTTGTTAATATATACAGATATAAAAATGTGAAACTTCAAGACTAGTGATTATCAAAAGAATTTTATAACCATAGTTTATTCATAGGTAAGTAAAATGTATAATATAATTTTATAGTTGAACACTCATATTTATCTGAGATTATGCTACAGAAGATTATTTAAAGACATGGAAAATCTTTAAGATATATTTTCAAAGAATAAAACAAATAATATAATGACTACTACAATATAATATCTTTGAGCCTTCTTTTTAATTAGAAACAATAAAGTAAAAATAAACTTCTAACATTTACTAAGAGGGTAGAAGTTTGTGCATGTGTGTGTGTTGTGTTTGTGTGTGTGTGTGTGTGTGTGTGTGTGTGTGTGTGTGTGTGTGTGTCAAGGTTAAGAAAGGGGGCTGGAGAGATGGCTCAGCGGTTAAGGCACTTGCCTCCAGTGCCTAAGGTCCCAGGTTCAATTCCCCAGTACCCACATATGCCAGACCCACAAGGTGGTGACTCTGGCACGCTCTCTCTCTCTCTCTCTCTCTCTCTCTCTCTCTCTCTCTCTCTCTCTCTCTCTCCTTGAAAATGAATAAATAAAATATTTTTTTTAAGTTAAGAAAGGAAGGAGGAGTCTTTAGGTCCTTGGGGAATGCCCTTGAAAGACATTGTGGGATATCCATTCTGTATCTCTCTGACCTGGCTCAAGACGTTACCATTTGATGCCGCTGTCCTACACACCATGAACTGCAACTCTCACCAGAGGCCATACAAGTGAGGACCAAATCTTGAACTTGAACCTCTAAAACTGTAAGCTACATAAAATGCCAGTGACGAGGTCTCTTCTATGGAGAACAAATTGTTTTAGCATTCCTCCATTAGGATTCTCACATTAATATCCCTGCATTTCCAATCCAGAGCGAATACCACCTCATCTGTAAAGTCCTTTCTAACCCTCACCCATATGCAGATGGCAACTGTACCTTCTCAACACTTCCTACACATCAGGTGCATCTCCCTTACATCCTGTTACTTAACATTGGGTCTCATATTTAACCCTTACAAGGATTGTGATATAGCTCCAGAGCCCACATCAGTGGACAAAACGTGCTCAGAAAATGTTTGTCAAATAGATTATAGTCATGTGATATCATCCTTCTATGAAAGATCAAGCGCATAGACACTTTTGCATTTTGACCCAAATGTGGAGTGAATGGAGATCAGGTGCCCTCATCTTTCATTCTGAAGAGACTACTTGGCTTATCTGGCATTTGGGCATGAGGTATTCACTAATGACCATTCTCCGTTCCAACATTCATAATTTCCACACATCTTTTATTTGCCTTACTACCCCTAATCTCATTAATAACATACCGACATAAGTAACCAGTTAGATATGTTTTCACAAAAGGAAAAATTAAGGCATCAAGTGCACTTGATGACAGGTTCACTGAGAACATACATTTGGATGAGATAATTCAATAATTCATATGAGGTATAATTTCCATGAAGGATCAGAAGCCTAGAGCTGTATTGGTAGAGAAAATTAGATTTTAATGGGAAATGAATATATTACATAAAAAATATGGAACAAACATGACCCTAAAGTGCCCTGACCTTTAAAATCTGAGCAAAACACTTCTCAGAAATTTAAAAAAAATACCATTTTTTGGTTCATTAGCTGATAAGTCAGTTTGAAGAACATTAACACACGTATTTCTGAAACTGATCCAAGATAGGAAATTGAAACCTCCATGGCTTCATTGAGTTCATCAAGAAAATGAAAAGGCCATTAGATATTTTGCTGGCAAAAATATCACTTCTATAGTTTAATTTTCTTTGTGGCCAAAAACATTTTTCCTATGGAAGAAGATTCAATAATCATGAAATAATGGGTGAGTTCCCTGGACTGATAAATAGATTCTCAGAGTTGAAACAAAAAACTTTTCTTGCCGCTTTACTGAGGTATGCTTAGCAGATTAAAAATTGTATTATGGGCTGGAGAGATGGCTCAGAAGTTAAACTTGCAAAGCCTGATGGCCAGGGTTCAATTCCCCAGTACCCATGTAAAGCCAGATGCACAGTGATGCATCCGTCTGGTGTTTGTGTGTAGCAGCAAGAGGCCCTGGTAAACCCATAGCCCCCCCCTCTCATAAATAAAAATATCTTTAAAGTAAGCTTTCATTTGAAAAACTACTATTCGAGGCATACAGCATGATGTTTTGATACAATATCTATATTGTGAAATGATTAACCACAATCAAGCTAGTTGGAATATCCATCTCCTCACAGGGAGTTTTGTATGCATATGTGTGATGGGAACACTCGAAATCTACTTTTCAGCAAATTATGAGATATACTGCTTTTTGAGATGATGTCTTACCGAATTACCCAAATGCAAGAGATCATCCCATCTCCACTTCCCAGGTAGCTGAGATTATAGGCACGTATAATCTAGAGTTGCCTACACAAACCATGTAAATACATGCAAAGAAGAAAAGCATTCTTAGCTTCTCCTTGAACTTGACTTTGCAGTACATTAAGAAGGTAGAAATTATTGAGCAGGATCTTGAGAAATTTACAAGATGTCAGCTTTGACATGAAGGTCAAAGGCCCTCAACCTATGTACCTCTAAGATTTTTTTCTGTTAAAATCAGTTATTTTCTTAAACCTTTCCTTGGAATTCTTCCTTGTTCATTTCCATTCTGCCTGCAGGTTGGTTCCAAGGACAGAGAGGCAGCAGGTGGTGGGGGATAGTAGCTAGAAGCACTAAACACATGAAGCCCTTCAACTCCCACCTTGGAAGCTCCTGTGGCTGGTTTGTTACAAAGCTGTACATGGCTCATTATCTCTCCAGGCTCCTCTCCTACTTAACCATCAGCAAAGATAGCATTCCCTGCATGAATGAATTCAGCAAATTCAAAAGCAAAGAAATTCATTTGTTTTATTCACACACCTGCTAAGTTTGTGATTCGTGCCAGAGAGCATCGTGGAGAAGTGTCTCTTTTCATGAAGAAGTGATGTCTCCCACAGTGAACCCCGCCTGTCTGAGGAAGAAGAGGTGAAATTAGAAACTTCCATCAATGTGCACTTAAGTATTAATGCTTCCAGGATGAGAAACGGTGAAAATCAGAAGAGGAAATGGTCTCCATGGGAAAGTATTGCATGAATTTGGCTGTAGACATGTTGTACAATGCTTGTGTTTCCTGAATATTCTTCAAGAGAAGACATTCAGGCATTTGGACTAGTTTGGTCCATAATTTGTAAGGCTGGAAGAAAACTTGGTATGAAAACATGAAATTTTTCTGTATGAGGTGGAAATATGCCGAAGAGACAGACCTGTGTGTCTCTTCTGCACCTCTCAGCTTGAGCTGCCCCTGGTTCATCTGCCCACAGAACTTCCATGGAGGCTCAGGCCGAACAGAATGGTCACCCTTTCCAATCAGCACCTCCTGGTCCTCCCATTTCCTCTAACCTTGGGGACCTGAGACCACACGTGGTACTTCAGGTTCCTGGGGACACTGCTAAAGAGGCTGGATGACTGTGATGGTTAGGTTTTAATGTCAACTTGATCTTTTTAATTATCTTGGGTGGGTCTCCGAGGATGCTTACAGGAAGGCAGCCTCTCAGTAGGGGGCAGGATGTAAAGAAGCTCAAAAAAGCTGGAAGGAAACATCCTTTCCTGTGTGGGCCATGCAGGAAGGAAATTCCAGAGACTCAGGAAGCCATTGAGTCTGGGGAAAGGGCTGTAAGACCCCACCCTAAGGCTATATAAAGGGGAAAAAATTCTTTCCTTGCCCCCTCCCCCCTCTTGCCTGTTTGCTGCTCTGTGTGTGTGTGTGTGTGTGTGTGTGTGTGTGTGTGTGTGTGTGTGTGTGTGTTTGTGGTGTTGGTGATTGTTTCTCTCTCTGCTTGGACCTGTGAAAGGGGAGCAGCCTCTTTTGCATTCTGGAACTTCCCCTGTATCTATAGCTACAAATAAATCCTTTCCTCCAAAAATCTGTGCCTGGTTTGAAGATTCATCCCAGCGGCATGTGGCTGACTAAGACAATGACCCACACTGAAACCTATGTTCTAGAGCCAACCTGCCCCAAAGGGGACAGGAGAAGGCAGGCATGTGAATGTTCATTCCCTCACTCCCCGTGCAGCCTGCATGTCCTGTGTGATCAAGTGCTGTTACCTGCCAAACAGCAGAAGTGTCTCCTGGCAGATCATGAAGAAGTGACGAGAGTGGCAATGCCCCACCATCATGGGCTTCCCGCTCTTTCCTGGTTACACCCCTTGTTCACATGCCTGATCACACACTCTGAATCCTCTCCGGATTAATTTCCGAATAAAGTATTCATGCTTAATCCTTAGCTGATGCTCTAACTTCTTGACCCAACAACATGGAACTAGAATGGAATACAGACGTAGAGGACCCTGAAGGCCTTCTTTCTGCGGTGAAGCTTCAAGATTCTATTGAAGAAGCAGAAAACTAACAATAAATGCTGGCAAGAATGTGGGGAGCCCTCTTCCACGAATGGTGGGGTGCAAATTTGTGCGGTCCTTACAGGAGTCAGTATAGCGGCACCTCAAAAAATGAAAAATAGAACTCCCATGTGACCCAGCTATACCACTCCTGGGCGTATACCCTAAGGACTCCATACTCTACTACAAAGATACTTACATATCCATGTTTATTGCTGCTGTATTTACAACAACCAAGGATTAGAATCAGCCTAGGTGCTCACTGACAAATGATTGGATAATGAAAATTTGGTGCCTGGACACAATGGAAGTCTATTCAGCATCGTGGGAAAATGAAAATATGAAATTGATAGGAAAAAGAACTTGATGGACCTAGAAAGAAATATAGTAAAACTGACCCAAATTCAGAAAGAACAAAATCACATGTTCTTTCTGATAGGCGGCCACTAGCTTGTGATATCTCACAAACATGTAGGTATGTGGAGAAAAAGTGCGCAAAGAACCTAGAAAGGTCGAATGGTAGCAGAGAGTGAGACTCGAGAGTAGGAGGCGAGGGAAGGATGATGGAACACAGGTAGCGTGTAAGGAGAGGAGACTATTAGGAGGGAGCTGGGGGAAGAGACAGGTTAGAGAAAGGAGGGGTGATGAGAATCAGCTAAAGCAAATAGCATTTGCAAATGCCAGAACGAAGGACACAGACATCTTCGTATGCTAACTAAAAAATTAATTTAACAAAAAGGACGAAAGCAGCCTGGGCACAAGGGCCAGGTGATCTCTTTCCATTCATCAGAAGGAGCTTCTTTCCTTGTCAGGACTGGGGAGAGTTGTTACTGGATATTTCAGTTATCACTTTAAATAGGCAACAGACCTTAAGGGAGTCAGCAATTTATTTATTCTTTATTCAGCAAATATTGTGGAGTCACTGAGGATGAGAAACTGACAGAACTCCAGCTGTGGCTGGAATCCACGGTCCAAGTCTGAGCCAGACCAGAGAGAGAGCTAGGCGGCCATGTGTGCCTGGGAGGCAGGCCCCCAGAATGAGGGCGGGCACCTGACCGGGCAGGAGGTAGAAATGACAGAAGATCTCCTGCAAGAGATGGTCTTTTAAGGACAGACTCCATCCAAATAAAGTAGCAAGGGAGGAATTTGCTATGAGGAATAAGCCTAGGGGAGTCCTGGGCCAAATACCCCAAACGTAGAAAACAGCAGAGAGACGCTGAAGCTAATAAACATGTGCTTTTACACATAACACTCGGCCTATCTGACTTTCATGGTTCCCATCTGTCAAAAGAGGAAAATAACACTATTGTGTCAGAAAGTTGTAAAATTAAATGAGATAATATGGGCTCAACACTACAGTGTAGATCTTACAGATAACAGTTGTTTTTCTTTTAAATCTTGAGAACAGCCAAACCACTTTCCCTCTTCTACTTATAGATAGGAATGTGGAATAGACACCAAGGGCTTGGAAAGCTCTAACTTTTAGCTTTTAGAAGAATAAATATTAAAATCAGAATATAGAAAACTCAAAACTTTGGGTTAAAAGAAGTTCGTCCGTGTTTTTTTAAACTCCTGGATGTTTTATCTTGAGATAAAGCTTGCTCTTGTCTGTTGGTTTCTTAAATAGGAACACCCTCAAGACAATGGGTGTGTGTGTGTGTGCGTGCGTGTGCATCTGTGTGTGCGTCTGTGTGTGTGTGTGTGTGTGTGTGTGTGTGTGTGTGTGTGTCTGAGGTCTACCAAGTCAAAAACATCCTCTTCGGTGCCAAAGAAAAGGATGCTGTCAGACCCCCACACAGCTTGAACTCAGAAGGAGAATCCTTCAAATTGTGAGTAATTTTTCAATTTGACTGGAAAGACTAAAATCCCCTCAAAATGCAATAGTTTCCAAAGAGAAAAATTCAGCAAAACAAGTCTTTTACTTAGCACACAAGGATAGAGCAAAATGGCTATTTAATAACAAAACCATAATTCATACCAGATTACTCCAAATATGTTTACACATATTTGAAGCTTACAGATAAATCTAATTTGCAAAAAAAGTAAAAAACTTTGTGATTTGCAGTTCCTCACTTACTCATCCTTCTTTTTTCTTTGAATTGTGGGTGTCACATGAAATAACTGAATTTATAGTCCTGAAGAATTCAGGATGGCTGTTCCACTCTGCCTTTGAGAAGTTCCACCTCTCTATAGCAGCTGCAGGGTGGAGACCTGAGGGAACGTTCGTGGTGGTGTGCATCCCAGTCTGCAGAGACTCCTGGCAGAACTACAGACAGATCCTCCCAGGGTTCATATGGAAGAAGAGCTTTTATGGAAATATCTAGTCCTCTTGGCAATCAGTAGCCACTGACAACAACCTTGATTTAATTCCCACAAATGTGGAGCAATAGGTTCACCATAGATTCCATATGACTTGCTCAAAACCATGAATGTGGAGTTATGTATTTCCCTGGCTTCAGAGGTCATGGAAACCCAAGAGTGATGAAGATGAAGATATCTTGCACATTGTGCTCCTTTAGAAGTGTGCAGAGAAGACCTGGGATGACGGCTGTAGACTTTGGAATCCAGTATCTGTCAGCTATGCTCCTGTCTACGATAAGAGTATGGGTACACCAGCTCTGGAAAGTTGACCAGAAAGCCTCATCTGGTGTTCAGTGGCTCCAAAATAAGGGAAGATATTTGAACCACTGGCTTCCCCTTGGGTTGTAATCCAACAATCAAGTAGTTAATTCTAAACCAGCTTCTAAGGAAGGCATCAGAAACAAGATGTTGAAAGATATAATTCCTACCCTCAAATAGCTCTTGGAGGGATGCAGATAAGCCAGTACACATGTTAAATATTGTACATAATTCAATGCTGCTGTAACTCCAGATACTGTAGCAGGAGAAAAGAGAGGCATCAGAGTCAGATCTGATTTGGAAAGAGGATTCAGAAAAGGTTTCCAAAAGAAATGTCCTTTCATCTAAAAGGAAAAAGAAATGAAAGGAAGAAAAAAGAGAGTGAGAGAGAGAAGAGAAGGGAAAGAAAGGAAAGAAAGAAAGAAAAGAAAAAGAAAACAGAATGGCAGGAATAAGCCAAATTAAAAAAGGGAAATTCTTCCAGGCGAAGGGAGGACCAGGCACCCAGGAGAGGTGCAGAACGGCTGATCAGCAGCTCCAAGTGATTCAATATGACTGTGGGGTAGAGCTCAAGAGGAACCCTTGGAAGAGCTGAAGCTGAGAGGTTTAAAAACAATGAAAGGAAATAAAAGCACTGGGGATATATTTTCTGATTCTTCCATGTTTGGACTTTATAAGGACAACAAGTGCATGAATGGCCTTAATAAGGTGGAAAACATGATCAGATGTGTACTTGAAAAACTCTGGAGCCAGGAACATCTCTTAGGGGCCTAGAGCAAAGACAAAGAGACAGATGATATGGTGTGATTATTCCCTGACGGGGGCACTATTTAAGGAGGTTCTGAAGGATTTGAGCCTGCCATAGGTCCTTGGGAGTTACATATCCCTGCCTCCCTGCTTCCTGATCATCCATGAAGTCAGTGATCAGCTTTCCACCACTGGACACTCCAGACACATGATGCTCTGCCCAAGCACCTGGAGCCAAGTGACCAGAACCTTCTGAAACCCTGAGTGGAAACAAGCCCTTCATCCTTGAAGTTGGTTTCTGTCTGGTACTTTGTCCCAGTGACTCAAAAGTCCCTAATGTATACAGGCATCAAACTAAGACCCAGACAGTGAATATGGACAGAGACGGAGACATAATGGGAGACATAACTAAGACATGGAAGCAGGAGGACTGGCAGGTAACTTGTGAGGAATAATAGAGGCAGATGAATGAAGAATGAGACCTGGGGGCTGGAGAGATGGCTTAGTAAAGCACACTGCTCAGTGGTTGAGGCACTCGCCTGCAAAGCCTAGTGACCTGAGTTCAAATCCCCAGTACCCATGTAAATACAGATGCACAAAGTGGCACATGCATCTGGAGTTTGTTTGCAGTGGCTGGAGGCCATGATGAGACTATTCTCTGCTTCTCTCTGTCTGTGTGTCTGTGTGTCTGTCTCTCTCTCTCTCTCAATCTCTCTCTCACTAGCTCTCTCGCTCACTAGCTCTCTCTCTCTGCTTGCAAAAAATAAACAGATATACTTAAAAATAATGAGACCTAGGGTTGTTTTTAGTATTATTATAATTCACTGAAACAAGAAGTAGCAAAGCAGAAATGGTGAGTACAGTTTGAGCACACCAGATAAGTGTATCTGACAGTATGAAACTGGACATACAGATAGACCTTAGCCTCGGGAAATGGAGATGTTTTGATTCCTCGCCTTATATGCAGCAGTTGACATCACAAATGATGACATCACCAAGGGAACATAATAAGATCGTGACAAACTAACAGAAAGGTCAACTATTAAGTGGTCAGTGAGAAAAGAAGAACTATCACAGGCAGACTAAAGAATTCCCTAGAGAACAGTCCCAGAAGCCAAGAGTTTCACAGAGAAGGTTTGGTCAAGTCAGATAAGGTCTAAAGTGTCCATTTGACTCAAGGTAGTTACAGGCCAAGATGGCAAGTCTTGTTCCAAAAGTGTCATCTCGGAGGACCTACACATGCATCTGGAGTGCAGCTCATCAGCTCTCTGCATTAATAACTCGTGCCTTGTGTCACTTGTTATTAACAACTGAAATAAAACACACTGCGAAGCTACAGGGGCCCCGGTCTCCTGCAAGTTAATGTCTGAAGGGGAAAGTGAAAACTGCAATTTTCTGAACCAAAAAAAAAAAAAAAAAGGCTTTGGGGATATTTTAATTTTTCTTCCCTATCAAGTATTGAGCCAATGCTTAAGCATTCTTCACTCAGAAAGCAAATAAATGCATACAGGTTAGGGTGGTATATTCCAGACAGTGGTCCAGTTATGTGTCCTCACAGCAAAGGCCAAGTAGAATTCATGGAGAAGCAGGATGTAAGCATGGGCTTTTACATTAGTGTGTGTGTGTGTGTGTGTGTGTGTGTGTGTGTGTGTGTGTGTCCATTTTAAATAAAGCAAGCTCTTCTCCAAGTTTGCTTTTAAGGGATATCATGTGCATTTCACGATTAGATCAGATATGTGACCTTTGCTCTCAGTCTATGTGAGACACATTCAGTAGTATTTGTGATAGCTTAATTAAAAAATTAGAACATGATTTTTTCCAGATAGAATATGATTTTCCAGAAAATTCAAAGCTTCTTGCTGTTTTGTCATCATTTAGCATGTTTAAAATATACATAAGCATATTTTTAAAAATCTTCTCACAAACAGCAGGCACTAATGTGAATTCTCTATTCTCTCCCATCTCAGTACACACAGCCCTCAAAAACTATGGGAGACATAGAAAATGGGTCTTCGGCCAATTTTTTTCAACTTACATTCCAATTCTACTGACAGTAGATGACCTTTATCTATTTGGAATGGCTTAGGAAATGTCTAATGGGTCCAAGCTGTCACAATCAATCGGGATCATTCCACTCCTCAAGAAATTCCACGCACTTTCCTAAGGTTGAAACCCAACCTTTGAAAACACCAGTAAGAATGTCAGCTGCATATTTGGAGATAAAAGTGATGCAATGATTCTGTCTTCACAAATCCTCCTATTCCAAACTTTCCACGAGGTAAAGCATTAATCATAGTCCTAAAAGTACCCACATTCTTCTATTTAGCTTAAGACATTTTAAAATTATTAAAATAAGACTGATGATGTTTTGTAGAGCAGATCTCAAGGTACATGTTGCTCAGATAAAACTACATCCCTGATGATTAGTCAGAGTCCCATTTCTCCCCAAACCCTGGTAATTACACTGCAGTCTTTGAGTCTATGAACTTGACAAGATACTTCACTCACAAGGAATCACGTCGTTCTTGTCTTTCAGTGACCTTCCGATTCCATTTCATAATATTCTCATGGCTTATCCATGTGATTATGAGAGAAGTATTTTTATCTCTTTAAGGCTGAGTAATATCCCAGGTTATTTATGTAAAACATTTTCTTTTATTCATTTATCCAACGTCAAATATTCTGATTGCTTTCAGTTTGGCTGCTATGAATTCATGGTACAAAGAACACGTGTGATCATATCTCTTGGAGACCCTGACTTAATTCTTTCTAACAAATATTTGGAAATTAGGTTGCTACATTTTATAGTAGTCCTGTGGTTTTTTTATTTTTTTATTTTTTATTTTTTTGAGGCAGAACCATACTGTTTTCTACAGCGGTGACATGATCCGTTGTTCCCACTAGCAGTGAGCCAGAGTTCTATTTTCTCCACATTCTCAATACTTTCCTTTTGTTTGTTTGTTTTTGGTGATACCTATCCTGAGAGGTGTAAGATAACAACTCAATATTATTTTATTTTCATTTCCCCAATAATTAGTGATACTTATTTTTACTTTAGTTTTTTTTTTTGTGGCAGTTTGATTTTTTTAATATACTTACTGAAATACTCAGGCATTCAGGAACAAACTAATTTTGGGGTGTAAACCATTTTCCCACCCTACATTTAATCAAACATCATTCAAACCATAACTATAATTTATTGATTACTATATATCAGTTACCTAGCCGTGCACTGACATTATCTCATTTAACACCAGCTACAAACCTATGAATGATTTCTAGTGCTGCTCATGCCTGGAAGACAGCACACCTGGGACTTCAAGATGTCAAATAATGTCCCTCCACTTCACTCAGCCTAGGCAGGATTCCATCTTGGAGTCCAGAGCCCACAACCTTAGTCACGGTCTCCTTAGAGTTCTTGCTCCTTTGTGTCCGCTAAACATTAGCTTCAAAATGAAGACATTCGTATGCATGTTCAAATTCACATAAAATATGCAACCTGCATTACAGCCAGATGTTCTCAAGCAGCTGGTCTTCAAAGCTTCCTTCTGGCTCTCTGCTTGCAACGAGGTTACTCCAGGCAGACTCGCTATGCCTCATTCTTACCCAAGGAAAAGTGACACTTTCTTTGTTTCTGGAAAAGTGCACGGAACAAATGAATATGACCAGGAGAGCAGTGCTTCCTTCAACACACTTGGCTTTTCCATGGGAGCATGCTCTGTTCTCTCTCTCTCTCTCTCTCTCTCTCTGCCTTTGCAAGGTGTCAGAGAACTGAGCCTCCTCTGGACTCGGGCTGAGCACTACATCTTTGCTCCTATTGATGACAGCTTCTTCTCTGGAGAGATGATTAACTTACCTGAAATCAAGTTCCATGTACAAACTCTATCCAATACACTCGGAACCACTCCTAAAGGTGAGAAGAGCAGAGAAGGGAAGAAATAGCCCATCTTCCCAGACGTGAGAGTTCTGTTTCTGCTCCTAAGACAGATAAAAGGGGAAGCGGCCGTCTTGGGTTTCCTGGCCGCTGCCACTTCCATGATTTTGCAGTTTGTAAAGTCGGAAGAGGGCCACCAACAGGACAGGGGTAGGTAGCAATGTTTGGTTGTCCTGGTAACTGTGACAGGTCCCAGCCTTCAGCCGTGGTAACTGGAGTTTTATGGTGCTCTGCAGGCCTCTGCACATTAAACAAGCACAGAAGGGCCAAGTGGTTCCTAAGAGAGGAGGGAGCCAGGAGCTCTAGCTGACAGCCAGCGAAGGGGAAAAGCGCTCTGAACGCCCGGTGAGTCACCACACAGACAGAGGGAGGATGTGCCAATGTCGTCTGGCCATGGTGCCAGAGCTCCTGCACTGAGCAGGGTCAGGATTGATTCCGCCTGCAGCATCCGACTCCTCCCCCGGCTGGAAGCACCAAGTCACCATGGTTCTGAGGACCCGGACTTGGCTCCCAGCAGAAGCCCTGGGAATCTGAACCCTGAGGGTCCCACGCCAATGTGCTAAGCTCACACCAGGAGTAGTGTATTCGCCATTTCTCCTTGAGGGTCACATTCAGCTGAGAGGGCTCCCTGCTCATACCCCCCTGCGCTTTAATATCCCACCAGAGAATGCTCTGTGCTTCATGCTTACTCTCTAGATGTTTATTTCAAGGAGGTATTTGGGCACTGGTGTACAGTATAGGCGGTTGAATCCAGTAATCTGAATTATTCTCTAGAGCGAATAAGAGAGTTTATTGAAGCAAACATCAGAACAGAATGGACCAGTCGACGGCTGTCAGCACAGCATGAGGGACACATCCTTTCCGCGTTAGAAAGCAGATGCATAAAATGTGGAAGATGTAATTTACCCAAGAAGAGAAGAATCCTTTCCCTTCCAATACGCATTTGGCAACATAATGCATTTCCACTCTGTCTTTCAACATCTAAGCATAAGAAGCCCCAAGGAATGTAAGGAAGCATTAGGAATCCTCACAGCTTGGAAATCAATAGGATTCTATGTTTCAATCAAGCGCCCAGAGTGACACTGTCATGGTGTATGAGGCGATGTGAGATGTGGAATTTCAGAAACCACTGCGAGGAAATTCTGTCTAGATACTATCTTCATACTTTAGCACCTAGACACTTCACTTGCACCACCTTGAAGGCTTTCTGTTTCCCGGTGGGTGATACAGAAGTGCCAAGGAGTGGGAAGCACGCTTTAAAGCTGTTCTGGGAGAGACTTATACTGAGAATGAATGATACCCAGCTAAGAAGAGCACGTGACAGGCAGGAGTCTGGAGGCCTGGAAAGGCAGTGCTGGTGGGGGGGAGCCTGGGAGATAGCGAACGTTTTTCAGGGGCCACAGCCTCTCATCTCTGCTGCTGTTGTTGTTATCTAATTTATGAAAATCACTGCGGTTGGTGCTTTCAAAGTTGCATAAAAATATATAATAATGAATAGAAGCTTTGCTATTTAGGAAAATGATAACCGAACTGCTCTTCCTCTCGCTCTAACACTCGGTCATCTCTTTAATTTTCCTCCCTGATCAACTTTGGGGCATAGATACCTAATGTGTAGCTAGAAATCTTCTGTAAAGAAAATAGATAGCTCAATATTTATTTAAAAACATGAACAATAATGATAAAGTGTGTGTACATGGGCTTGGAGAAATGCAGAGAGGGGAAAGATCTATTTGTGTGGAGGATGTTTTATTGCTTTGGTGCAGGTTTCATGGATAAATAGTAGCCAGTGAGAAATTCCTTGATTTAAAGGTGCTGAAATTATACTGAAGCAGACGCAAAATCAAAGTTCTCTTGGTATAACATGGTACAAAAAGGAGTATAAGAACTTTGCAAAAGAGATACAGATGACCAATTAATACCTGAAAGGATGCTCAACATCTTAGCCATCAAGGACATTAAAATCAAAACTCTCCTGAGATTTCATTCCAGCAAAGTTAAATGGCAGCAATAAGACAACAATCAACACTGGTGAGAATGCAGGGAAGGAGGATCCTAGACAGTGATGGGGGTGTCGATTAGTGCAGCCACTATGGAGAACAGTATGAGAGGCCTCGAAACGACTGAAAACTAGATCCAGCGGGGTATATGTCAGAATACGACAGAGATGCTGCACACTGTGTTTACTGCAGCCCAGTTCAAGCTGTGGCATCAGCCTCGGCGCTCATCCAAAGATGAAGGAAGAAATAAGACAGTGTGTGTACCCAGAGAAGCCAGAAGGAGAACTGAAATCCTGCCATTTATAGGGAACTGAGTAGAATTGGAGATCGCTGGGTGGCGACTGATTAAGCTAGACTCAGAAAGAAGTAGTACATGTTTTCTCTCCTAAGCAATATATAAAATTTTTAAGAGGATGGGAGAGTAGAGAGTGGACCATTAGAGACAAGGAAGGGAGTTATGAAAGATGATAATGGTGGTATATAATCAAAATATTTTATATGCACATAGGAAATGTCAGAAAAAATGAATTATATTTTGTTTAATCAATGTAACACTAATCAATAATACTTAAGAAACAAAAAAGTGTGTGCATCGCTAAAACATCATTATGGTCTGTTTCTACAAATGTTTGACATGAGTGGTATTATAAGAGAAATCACATAAAATGAACATTTTCTAAGTCAAGCTAGTGGAGAGAGAGGTAAAGGCTTTAGGAGATAACACATGTGTGATTACTCAAGCAAAGAGGAAATGATAATGAAGGTAGGTAATTATGATAAGGAGGCTATAAAACTCCCAGAGTTTATAGAACTCTTGAGAGAGGCCATGAGTTTCCCAGAGGATATGAGACATTTTGTTTATGTTTCAGTAGGTGGTATAATCTCACTCAGCTCACAACTGAAATCCATTAAAGTGTTTTTACATCTCTACACTAGACCTCCCACCTCCCACATATACATCCTAATCTTTAAAGCCACTTCTCATGGGAATATACAAGTATAAGTTTTGTTTACAATGATAAAAAGATGGATGTATGTGCATGAAATAAATAGTAGGGGAGATAGATGATAGATAGATGATGATAGATGGATTATTTTTATTAATGAATATTTGTTCATATATGTGCAAATGCACTTGCATGTACATGCTTATGGAATCCAGAACACAACCTCAGGTGACATTCTTTGATGATGCCATGATTTTGAGATAATGTCTCTCATTGGCCTGAACCTAATTGTTCTAACCAATTAGGCTAGATTGGCTGGCCAGCAAGCCCCATAAATTCTCCTGCTTCCATCTCCCCAGTACTAGGGGGTTACAGACAAGTTTCACTGAACCCAGCATTTTTACAGAGGTACTGGGGATTGAAATCAGGTTTTCATGTGTTTGAGACAAGCTCTTTACTGACTGAGTTATCTCTCAAAACCTAATAAGTACATGGATAGATAGATTAGATAGATAGATAGATGATAAACAGATGATAGACAGACAGACAGACAGATAGATAGATAGATAGATAGATAGATAGATAGATAGATAGATAGAAGATATATAGTAGATAGATAGATAGATAGATAGATAGATAGATAGATAGATAGATAGATGATACATATATATAGAGAGATGATAGAGAGAGATGATAGATAGATGATATAGATAGATAGATAGATAGATAGATAGATAGATAGATAGATAATAGATAGATAGATGATAGATAGATAGATAGATAGATAGATAGAAGATATATAGTAGATAGATAGTAGATAGATAGATGGATGATATAGATGATATAGATAGATAGATAGATAGATAGATAGATAGATAGATAGATAGATAGATAGATAGATGATATATAGTAGATAGATAGATAGATAGATAGAAGATATATAGTAGATAGATAGATAGATAGATAGATAGATAGATAGATAGATAGATAGATAGATAGATAGATAGATAGACAGACAAATGAGAGATAGAGAAAGAATGAGGGAAGACCCCTCTCAGCAGTAGTGATTGGGGAAACTCATAAACAAAGCAGGGTCTCAGCTCAGCCCCACAACGTAACTGGAAGAATGTAAGAGGGCGGCAGAAAATCTCTCAAGCCACAGTGGAGAGTTGCAGGTACTGGAGCAACTCGGCACAGTGAGGAAGGACAAGCCAGGTCTGGACTCTCTCGATGGATGGACTGCAAGTATGTCTGAAGAGCATGAAATGGTGTGAGTGAACTTTGCAGGACCTGGCCTGACACTGCAGGGTGGAGCTGCTGAGTCTGTGTGGTCTTGCAGACAAATCTGTGCACATACTCCAAGGGTCTCTGGGTCTCCATCTGGGAGAACCCATCCGGAAAGAGAGCCAGCGTCTCCAATGCTTTGCAAACAATATTCAGCCCCATCCAGGTCTCTGTGGAAGATTAGAGGCCACGAGGTCTGAGTCCTGACTTGTATTAGTTATGAGAGTTCCTGAGACTGAGCCCATTTACCCCAAAGTGCTTTCAGGCCTGATTCCCACAGAGTCCTTACAGACATTACAGATCTTTAGGAGTAAATTGAATCACACATAGGAGGAGCAATTTCTTCCAGATCGGTGGATTCACTTGTGTGGCCAACACTTCTTTCAGGCCACCAAGGAAAAAGATGAGTGTGACTAATTGTAACTGGGGAGAACAATGACCCAGGAACACCCTTGGTGGGAGGAAGAGCTGATGCTGAGGTTTTGCTCTCCAGAGAACGCATTTCCAGTCTCTGTGTTGTCTCTGTGCTTACAGGGCCCTGCATCTTGAAAAAGTCATGCATGCTTACACAGCTGTTCCCCACATCCCCCCCCCCTGCTCACAGAGACAGCCTCTAGGACATCCCTTGCATCCCCCTCTGATTCCAAAAGCACCCTTCAAAGAGGGAAAGTGGGTCAGGTAGATGGTATGAAGCAGATTCCTTTGGGAATCAATGCCTAATAATCACTTCTTGCCCTTTTGGCTATGAACCCATGCCATCTAAATTCATCAGGAGCCCAAATTATCACATCATCACAGGGCGCACACAAAGAAAACAGGGTCTTTCAAAGAGTGTGCAATGTGGTGCTGAGGGTAAAGGTGTATGGTGCACATAGCATTACAGGAGGAGGATGGGAGAGGGGAGGAAGCAGGGCGTGGAGAATACCGCACGCTGGAAATGCAGCATGAAGAACAAGAATCCAGACATCGCACTGAAACCTTGAGTGTATCAGGGACTCGCTCCTCTCTGAAAGCTGAGGGTGTCCTTGGGTTCTCCCACTAGGCACACCACACCATGCTGTTTCCACTTATCTGTCAGGCCATCAGTCCTCACGAACTCAGTGCCACCATGTCCTCAGAGGCTTGACTCTTGCTCAAAACTAGGCAGGCTGTCAAAGTAAGTGGTCCTCTATTTCCTTCCCTCACCCCCCCCCGTGTGTGTGTGTGTGTGTGTGTGTGTGTGTGTGTGTGTGTGTGTGTGTGTGTGTTCATATGAATGGGTTACAATAGAAGCCAATATTGAATGCCTTCCTCAGTCATTCTACCACCTTCTTTTGATTTATGTTTTATTTTTTTGAGACTGAGCTCACCAATCAAGGCTAGACGAAGCAGCCACAAAGCTCCAGGCATTCTTGTGTCTACCTTCTCGATGCTGAGATGACAGGCACAGACCACCACCCTCTGCATTCTTTATGTGGATGCTGTAGGGAATCTGAGATCAGTTCCTCATGCTTGTGGGACGACCACTTTTCCCACTGAGCCAGCCCCCTCTCCCAAGCCCCTGTTCTTTATTTCCCAAAGGCTTAGACTCATAGAGCCATATTAAAAAACCATGTTGGATTTCCCCTAAATTCTTTCAAGTAGTTCTGGTTCCTACAAGATTATTTATCCTTTATTTAGTTATACTTGCGATATTCTTTGCTGTCAACTTCCCTCCTTCCTTTTGCCTAGGCTTGCAGGCTGCACCATGGCCCATCACAACCAAAGACTTTATGTGTCTAATCTGCCTGTTAGGGTTGAGAATAAATTAGCAGCAATTAGGTTTGGAAGGAAAGAATAGCTCCTTGAAAAAAAAAGTTCCAATAGTTAGGCTGTTTGAAATATTGATAAAAGTGGCATAACCTTTAATGGAATATTATTTTAATTAGTGACCACTTTTGATTCTTAGTTCCCTTGTAACTATTTTTTGGCAGTTAGGGTTACAGGAAAGTGTGATTGCCTTTATTCCTACCAGACAATGTAGGTAACACTGTGTAGGCTCACTGTTTTTTTCTCATTTATTCTTCTTCCTTTCCCTGGAGACAATGTTCATTACCTGCTTTGCCCTCCTATGGGGACTGTCATGGTTTGATCCAGGTGTCCCCCACAAACAAATGAATGTGTTCTGAATGCTCGATCCCCAGTTGATGGCAATTTCGGATTAGAACCTCAATAGAGCTGTGTTGTTGGGGGCAGGTTTATGGGGGTTATAAGCCAGTTTCCCCTTGCCAGTGTTTGGCACACCTTCCTGTTATTTCAGGTGCTGTGGTGGAGGTGATGTCCACCCCTCTGCTCGTGCCATCGTTTTCCCTGCCAGGATGGAGTCTCCCCTCGAGTCTGTAAGCCAAATAAACCCATTCCTCTACAAGCCGCTTTTGTTTGGGTTCTTTCTGCGCAGCAACTAAAAAGCTGAATGCAACAGGGATCTTACATCCCTGTCCCACGTAAATAGTCTTTATGAATGAGCTATGCTTCAGCAGATAGAATGTAAGCGGATGAGACATTCCTTCCACTTCCTGCTTTCTTCCTTCACCCACCAGAACGTCCATGGCCTGGGTTGTGGAGGGAGAAGACACCCAGCAGAAAGGAGCAGGTGTGCAGCAAGACTCTATTATGGAGATGGATTGTCTCAGTCCAGCAAGCCTAGGAATTAGTTGTGATCACAACAAAACTAATGAATATGCTTCCTAAGCACTGTATTACTAAGGAGCAAAGTACTTGTTTTTAAAATACTTCTGCCTTTTCATTTCATTCTAGCAGGCACTGGGAGCGATGAAGGTTTTTGGCATCAGACACTAAAGTTGATGTTGTGAGTGAGCTCCTTCACTTTGGCAAACCATGGACCCAATAAGCACTTCTCTCTTCATCTTTCTATCAGAGGTAGTTTTTCCCACACACTCCACTCAAAATTCTGTTGAGCCATTTGTGCTCAAAAGCAAACAAAAAAAGAGCGATTTATTGACTGCTATCATTTGAAATATCTTATTATGTGAAAGTCCTTGAATTCATTACAATACTCCAAAGAAAGAAGGCCAAAAATAAACTCATTAATCACCATTGAGACCTCTCTGGCAACAACGTTTTTATTGAAAACTAAGGGGGAAAATACTTAAATATTTAAAACACACTATTTTTTCAGTAAAAATATCACTGTTGATGAGGAAAAGGTATCCTTTTCAGAAAAATTCCAAAGAGTATACATGGCATTAATTAACCTCATATAATCGCAAATTTACAATGAGCTCCTAATAACTTAATCATTTTAAAAGAGATTGTGAGCAGATTCTAAAACCATTTGGTGAAAGGTTGATAAGAAACTAAATATTTACAAGGCTCCATTTTTTTTTACTGTAGGAATTGATGAATATTTATAAAGGGGGAAATGTGAACTTACACATATTACCATCTCTAAAAGTGAGGAAATCAAACACACTTACCCCTGGATATAATATAAATCAAAGGCCTCACAACAAAAATGTGTGATAATTCATGCCTTATCATGCAGTGTTATTGTGTGGACCTGATGCACGATGGAGGTAAGAGCAATAGATGTCATTTACCAGAACATCCAGAATGCATCGGGAGCTAGACCTGTGACCTCATTTAACCTCTAGAAGAGCCCTCGAAGAGAAGTTTGGTGAGGTTAGAGCGAGTTATATGTAAAAACAATGATAGCTTAGTCTAATCAAGTCTTTTCGTCTAATTTTACATTTTTAGAAACTTCAGAGAATAGAGAAGTATATTCACTCCATATGCCACATTTTCCTTCATAGATGAGTTGATGCTTTTCTAATGATTTATTTAGTTTCACTCTATATCTGCCCCTGTGGAATGTTAGCTTCAGGAGCACTGGAACACTTTCAGATAATGACAGTGTTTGGTACACATTAGGCATTCAACACTCAGGC
This sequence comes from Zapus hudsonius, assembly GCA_004024765.1. Lineage (NCBI taxonomy): Eukaryota > Metazoa > Chordata > Mammalia > Rodentia > Dipodidae > Zapus > Zapus hudsonius. Next base: position 12,859 of record PVHP010004031.1, on the reverse strand, counting down.
CCTAAGTGAATAGACCAATGAATACCCTCCTCCGACCTCACCAAATTTCTCTTAGAGGGTTCTTATAAAGGTCAAATAAGGTAACAGAGACCTGGTCTAGTTCCTGATACGTTTGGATATCCAATAAAGGACATTGATTTCTCTCACATGCATCATGCATCAGATTCACACAGTAACAGTATTGATAAGGTAGGAATTATTATACATTTGGCAGGATCAGAAAATTGAGGTACAGGAAGATAGATAAGGAAGATGATTTCCACTGGACATTCTCGGGCATGACACAGCCAACCACACCTCAAACACCTGCCATTTAGTCTTCAGCATCAGCACTGATCCTGGCCCAAGGTCACAGCCATCATCACTCCTGCCCTGTGCTCTCACCTTGGGCTTGGTCATCCTGGGCCTGCTGACCCACTGCACGCTTCCCCTCAGCACAGAGCTGGTGATGCATGTGCCTGTGAGTCACACAGTTCTAGAACAGGTCTCCAATCCCCTGGACCAGTGTTTTGCTTTAGAAACACAGGCCACCAACACAGTGTGTTCTAAACCTTCTCAGGACCAATGACTGCAACATATCAAACAACGCCTAGGTCTTAGCTAGGAGCTGACCACTCTTGGGCAGTTTTGAAGATGAATTCTTTTTTTTTTAATATTTTATTTATTCATTTTTCAAGCAGAGAGAGAGAGAGAGAGAGAGAGAGAGAAAGAGAGAGCACCAGGGCCACCACCTTGTGGGTCTGGCTTATGTGGGACCTGGGAATTGAACCCGGGGCCTTAGGCACTGGAAGCAAGTGCCTTACCCACTGAGCCATCTCTCCAGCCCTGAAGATGAATTCTTAAACCAACTTCTCACACATTAGCAGAGCTAATGAGCAAGCTAATCTACATGGACCACGGTCCATAATCAACAGTGGATTTCAGGGGAAATGAGTCTGTGTTGACATTCTCTGACAGTCATTATTGATACCACGAAATCCATAGATCATTTCCTAGAATCTTCTATGTGCAACTTCCTCTAATCTCTTTGGTGCAACTAGAGCCAATCGGGCCCACAATTTCTGAAATTTCATGCAACACTTCCTCCTAGGAAGACCTCATTATTGGTTCTTTGTGCACCTCACACATTAGCTGCACTGGGAAGGGCGCTTCTAGGCCTTTGCTCCCTTAAATAACCCCAAGCAGACCAAGCCCATATTTTAAAGGGAGTTCACTTACTTTATGTACCCCTCCAACTCCCCTACTTTGCAAAGATGGTAAAAAAAAATCAATGTGTGTAGGAATTAGAAGAGAACTCCTTCATTTTGTAGGCAGGGACCCTTGGGGCACAGAGCTGATTGCACGAGCTCTAATATCATTAGGTATCTGCTGCAAAGCTCTCTGGTCTTTGAATCCTTCAGGTATGAACTTAACATGAGCCATATCTGGTCATGCATGTGATAGAGTTACAATGTCCTTTCAAGTCACAATAGATGCAGATGTTGGACAGTTGTGCTGTTCCTTCTACCTTCCACCTAAACCTTGCTCCTTGCAAGAGAGTTCCTGTTCTCACCAACAGTCTCACCCCTAGCCCTCCAATGAACGGTCAGGAACCTTTTCCTTTAGAAAGGAAAAACATAACCCTATTTGAGTAATAGTTGATATATTTTTTGGACCCAATCATTGTCTCTGGGTGCTGTGGAGTCGATTGCTATGAAGAATCCCAAAGAGAGGACATCTGTCTTTGAAGAGATCAGTCGCTATGGGGAATTAGCACAGGAGTATGACAAGCGAAAGAAGGAAATGAAGGTTGAAAAAATACAGAGTTTATTTTTATTTATTTATTACTTTGGTTTTTCGAGGTAGGGTCTCAGTCTAGCCCAGGCTGACCTGGAATTCACTGTGTATTCTAAAATATCACAGCCCAACACATGGAGGCCAAAGAAGAGAAAGAAGAGGCAGACGCCTACCAGCGCCTAAATGATGAGGAGGTGCGAACTCAAGTACAGTTGCAGCTCTTTAAGCTTCATCACAGTGAAATGGGAATTGAGGAGCTCAGCAAGGACCTGGCCTCTACTGACAAGGAGAGAGAAGAACAAGAGGCTTATGGACAAGGCGGAGGATGAGCTGAAGGAGAAAGAGCTGGGCAAAGTGACGCTAAAGCAGCAGCAGATTGAGCAGGAAACCAAGGAAAAGGACTCAGAGCTGAATCCGAAGCGACCACAGCCCATCAAAGCCAAGACAAATACCTCCCACAAAGTCAAGAAGCTTGAAGCAGCCAAGAAGTCTCTGCAGAATGCCCAGAAGGACTATCAAAAGCGTAAAGGTGACATGGATGAGCTGGACCAGGAGATGCTGTCAGTGGAGAAGGCTGGGCGGGAATTTGAAGATGTAGCACTATTTTGTTTAATTTAATGGAAAACACCATTGAAGGCACTATTTGAACGTGCTATAACTAAGTTTGAATTTTTAATCTTGTGAATCCTGCTGTCTCAGAAATGTCCACATCATATCTTGTCCTGAATATAAAAATGTGAAAGGCACCTCAAAGCTCAATTAAAAAAGAAACATATTGTTCAAGTCATAGCCCAGGAGTTATTATTCTTTAGCTTTTGTTTCTGTCACGGTCCCTTCCTAGACCTGTCACCATTCTCTAGAATCCCCATGGATCTGTCTTGTGTTCTCTGAAAACAAACACTTAGGTGTGGGCTGCACGGTTCTTGCATCCCTTTGCAAAGAGCTTGATTTTTGCACAAGTGACATGTGTAGGCCTCCCATTGAGCTGCCTGTGGACCTGGAATGACAGACAGTCCCACAGCCAAAGTCATCACACTGAGCCTACACACCATGGCCCACGGGCCACCCCACGGTTCTCACACTCACCAGCAAGAAAGCTGCGGTGTTCTTACACACATCCAAAACTCTCTTGAAGAATTCCAGGATAGGTCACTTTTTCCATTTTTATTTGGATTTCTTTCATACCGAAGCTTTCCTTTCAGAGGGAGGCATGGTTTGGGGATAGAAAGTCCCTCAGGAACATGGGACACTCGGCAAGAGCCCCTAGGGTGTGCAGATTTCCACTAAACCTTTTGTGATTCTCAATTCAATGATATATTTGAATCAAGGAGCCAGGGGACTATTTTAAAAGTCTATAGAATAGAAAGTGATATTCCCCCATCCTCGCTGGAAGCAACCTTGGTGCAGTGTCTTCTAAACCTGGCCTATAGATGCCTTTGTTCATGTGGGTGCAGCTTGTTGAACTCTGGATGATAGAAGGGGTGAGATTCATTAGATCTGGGTCAACATCTGGTTTCCATTATATGCTGGCTACTCCAGAAAATGCAGGAGTTCAAAGACACAATTGCATTCTTATCTCAGCCTCACGTTCTTCCTCTGATCACATTCTCAGAATATCATGCAAGCACACACGCACATTTTCACTTAAATGAGCTAATAAGATGCACATTGTTGTGCATCGTATTCTTTTCTTTTTTATCATGTTCTTTTGTTATTACTTCCTGGCTATTATCTTATGTCAGAAAATCCTCCAGCTTCCTTCGTGGGCACCTCGTAGCATGGATATCCCTATAACTTGTGGACGCATTCCTGTATGGGTAGATGCCTAGCTTGTTTACAATATTCTCTAACATCAAATTTACGCATGTTTCCATGTATGTCTGCGTACATATGAAAAGATTTTTGTATACCAACTTTTAAGAAATGGAATCCAAAAGTTGCACATGCTTTTATTGTCAATAGATACTACTAAATAGCTTCCAAAAAGAGCTTACCAAATGCATTCTACATTGTATAAAAATCCAAGGTTCCTCACATTTGCAACAGTGGAAAGCAAATGAGAAAATTTTTGTTATGCAGATATGAAAAAAAGCATATACAAATGTACAGTGGTATTTGTATCTCTAACTAGAGAAGCAATATTCTCAAAATCTACTTGCTCTTAAAAATTTAAACCACACAAAATTTAATACACCCAGCACACATCAAAGATTAATTGGGATTGTAACTGTGTTTGTTATATCTAAGAATGAGCTCTGTAACAAAGGGAGTCCAAAACTCTTGTTAATAATTAATCTCCTCTTGTTTTTAATACTTTGCAAGAAGAAAGACACACAGAGAGGACACAGAGGAGAGAGAGAGAGAGAGAGAGAGAGAGAGAGAGAGAGAGAATGGGCATGCCAGGGCCTCCAGCTGCTGCAAATAAACTCCAGATGAATGTGCCACTTTAAGCATCTGGCTTTACGAGGGTACTGGGGAATTGAACCCAGGTTGTTTGGCTTTGCAGGCAAACCCCTTAACTGCTGAGCCAGCCCATTCTCTCCAGCCCATTCTTTTTCTGTTTTGAGATAGGTTTTTCTATGTAGCCTGGACTGATCACAATCCCCCTGCCTTAGCCTCCCAGTCTGGGATTTGAGGTACACAGATGACTTAATGGAAGTTGGAATGTATCTTTCTCACACAACAGAGCTGAAGTATAGAGTTCAGATTCACAAGACGACACGACCACATACAGCCAGAGATTCAGATTCCTGAAACAGAAATGGAACAAGATCATATCCAGCAAGAATCTTGAGGACTTGCCTCATACATTACTTCTGTTCACATGTTATTAACAAGAACTTGGTCCTTTAACGGTGAGGGTTCCAGTTAAGGAATTTGCACTAAGCATGACTTTGTTTCTAGGGGTCAAGGGAAAACAGATGGATGAAACTCCCATTGTAACTAACTAAATATCCAAATATCACAGTAATGATTCAAATATTCAGGCAGAATTAAGGACACAGTAGTTCCTCACGTCAAACCCAGAAGATAAAATTCTTCTGTGTAGAAGGTCTTTAGATATAAGAGCTTTAAATTGCACAAAAAATCTTCCAATAGTATTTTTTAAGAGTGTTTACTACTATTTTGGCCCATTCTATGCTAAAGTATCTAATCTGTTTTCCTAAACTGTATCAATATCCTATAAATATTGCAATGACTTAGAAGAAAGTTCTTATGACAACCTAAACGATGACAACTTTTTCCTTCCACTCGCAGCAGATTCTTCTCATGACTTTTCACTTCTGGGTCACTTTTTAAAAGGCTAAACAAAAACCAAATTTGCAAGTCCTTAACAATGTTGAAAGCAAGCACAAATAACTGTAAGAATCTGGAATCTATAAATACAATTCCCTAAATGTATGCAGTTGGAAGAAGTGAATTCCAAAGCTAGGGCTGGGGTGGGGAATAGAGGAAGTCTTAATCCTCTCTAGCTGGATGTGAGCCTCACTCCTGTCTTTCTGGCACAATGAACGCATTTGACGAAAGGCACACAAAAGGGTCTTTATTGTTTTCTGGAAGATGATAAGACCGGCCAAATAGTATAATGCCTTTTCTGGCACTGAAAAATGGAGTCAGGGAACTTTGGCAACTCCAGAGGAGCAATAAAATGACCATGTGCAAAGGGCACTTTAGAAAGATAGTAACGATAGAAGTAGACACATAAATGTGATCAAGGTTCAAGGCTGGAGACGTTACCATCGCTTGTGACCAGCTGTCCCTCTCGACTGTGGCTGGTCCATCTTTGTAAGATGAGCAGGGTGCCCATAAGTAAATACCAATAAGGTAACTTCAGGACTTCAGCAGGAAGCCTGCTTCACTCCACCCTCGTAAACAAGGTAGTAGGTGGAACGTATGCATGAGCCTGGCACTGTATAAAAGATGGTTCGCTGACTATACTCAGCACGAAACAGAGAAGTGCAGGACTTGACCGTCAACTCTACCGGATGGCGCAAGCATCAGCATAAATAATAAATGAATGTCATAAAAAAGGAATCAAAGGAAAAGCATGAATGCACAGCTGTGTTAGCGAGTGCTGTTCTACAATTTTTGATGTTGTAAAGCAATTGCTCGTTTTCTCAGCAGGCTGAGCCTGCGTTCCTGCGCCCCCATTAAGCTACACTGGTTTGTCTCCTGCTCCTAAACAGGCCTCTTATCTGTCCCTGTGACCTAGAAAAAATGTCTACTGCTGTTTTTAACTTTGCATGTAGGTGACTGTCACTTACACAGCTGTATCATGGGAAGCCCGATATAGTTAGGAAATGATGTCCAGGCCTACTGTTTGCCAAGTGGTCTGACTCTTTAGACTGACGATAGGGCCCAATGGACTACTGCTTTGGTGGCCTCTAGAAGGGAGACGGTTCCAAGAGAAATAGAGTTCAGATGGACAATATGGCATCATGTGACTCAACCATACGGCAGTCCAGGTGGTGTGGTGAAAAGCAGTGTCACCTGTCTACGAATATGCTTTTTCATGGACTTAAAAGATCTGTTTCTTTTGAAATATCCATGACTCTGAAACTAAAGGTCATTCAGCTCCTGTCTTTAACGTTGTATGATAATTGGAACACTTAAAATATCGAGATCAGGACCTGATGTGATGACTCAGGGTGTTTGCTTACAAAGCCTGCCTGACCATAGTCAGTTCCCCAGTACCCACATCTTTAAAGCCTGACGCAAGGTGGCACACTCTACTGTAATCCCAGTGTTCCTATAGCAATGAGGCAGAGCCAGGAGAATGTAGAAGCCACGGCAGAAGAGAGACAGAGGAAAACCACCCTGAGATTGTTCTCTGACCTCCACATATGTGCCATGACATTCACACACCCATACACACATCATACACAGATACACATGCAAATAATAATAAAAGCAGAAAAATAAAAATATTACAATTATTTTAAAGGCACAGAATAACATTCAAGATTGTGTCCTATATGAGATGTGACAGGGCTAATGTGCACATAGGTTCAGAGAGAAATCTCCATTCAAATATTCAAATGATAGTTTCTATGCAGCTTCTCCAATTAATTCACAATCACCAAATCAAGCACATTGCCTTTTGGTGTTATGCATATATATGACAGTCATTTGGGCTGTCAGGCTCTGAGGAGCTCAGAATCAATATGGAAGTTAAACTGAAGGAGGTTGAGACCCTGTCACTTGCCAAAGTCTCCATGCCCTGATTCTCAAAGACGTGTGAATAACCGAGTTAATAAAATGAGTCTAGACTCTTTCACCTGACACTTTAGATTGAAAATTGTTTAGTTTAAAAGAGAAAAAGAATAACAAAGCATAAAAGGAACTGATCATTTTGAAGTGAGGTCAGTAACTTTGTCTTGGTTACCTGTCTGTGATTTCAGTGTTTATTGCAAACCTCATCAGCCGTGCCTACTTCGTTTCCTATCAACCTACTGAATACATTGCCTTCATGTTTGCTGGTCTTCTCTGTGCTATTCCGTCCGAGTGGCATTTCTCAGTCCTTCACACACTTGACCTCTTACTCATTTATCCAAATAATATTTACCAAATATCAGCTAAGCATCAAGCCCTGCACTGGAAGCTGGGAATAAATGCCAAGAAAGCCCACATCCCTGTACTTGTGAGTGGAATGCAGACATAACTCTCGGAATATAACTATGACTAATGATAAAAGAATAAATATAGTCCACAATAAGAGTGTGTAGTTGGAAAATATAATTGAGTTAAAGGTATCAGGAAAGTTTCTCTGAGAAAATGAAAGCAAGCTGAATATTAAAACCTTATTTACTCAGAGATAGCTTGCACAATTATGTTAATAATATCATCCATTCAATCAAAAATGTCAACTAACCAGTATGTTCACAGATATACCACACAAAGAGAGGAGTAGTAATAATCCTGGGTAAGTAAAGAGTCCTCTGCTTCATGGAAGTTAAATGATACTTGGCTAACATAGTTTTAATATCTAGTGTAGTCAAATATTTAAAACTGGAGAGTCCGGGCTTGGTGGGCAAAAGAATGCATTCCCTCTTTCCAAAGGGAGAGGCTTTGAAGTCACATCTCAAGACCATTAGAAAAATGGGGGGAAGATGTGGCCAGTTTTCACAAGCTACCACCAAGAAGTGGTGTGATCTGTCCCTATTTTATTCATGACAAACAAAGACTAGAAAATAGCACAGTGCCCAGAACAAAGTAGACATTGAATAAATATTGTTTAAAAAGGAAAACTAATTAAAAAGGCCCGGTGGCATATGGCTTTAATACCAGCACCTGGAGGATAGCCGTGAGTTCAAGGCCACCCTGAGACTACAAGTGAATTCCAGGTCAGCCTGGGTTAGAGCAAGACCCTACCTCAAAAAACAAAACAAAGCGAAACAAAAAAACCCAAGGAATAAGGTGATGAACTGAATAAATAATACAGATTTAGATGGAGCCCGGACTATCTGCCTGTGTGAGCTGTTTCTTTCCCATTATTTTCTAGTAGCTCCTAAATATCAATGCAAACAACACATAAAAGAATGGAATGTCGATGTTAGTAAGATCTGGCTGTGTATAACTAACTGCCCACTCCTGTTGCTGCCTGTAACAGAGAGACAAATGTTTTTAAGACCCTGGATAACAGACAGTACAGGACAGTGGTCCCTGGGAGGAAGGAAACGTGAAATAAATAATACTCTAGCTGCTCCCCAAGAAATAGCTTCCAGTCCACAGTCTCAAGAGGCAAAATCCATACCATTTAAATGCCGGGAAAGATAAACTTACGTGTAAATGTAATATTCCTCTGAAATTATTTTTATCATTGAAAAATCTTTTCACAAAATAATTATTAAAAGCACAGTCATAATGTATTGGGGGGTTGTAACAGGTAGAAATAAAATGCATTAAGACAATTATCAAAAGGTTGAGGGAGAGAAGATGAAGAATATTAACATAATACTCTTGTATGTGGGACATGAAAAGTCCCAATAAATAGTTTATTAGATTGAATATGCATAAAGTATGTTCCTTGATCACAAGATAATTAAATTCACAATTAGCAACAAAATAAAGTTTTAAAAATCCCTAAATCTTTGAAAATTAGAAAATGATTCATCTAAATAGTCAATAACTTGAGTAAGAAATTATAAAAGAAATTTTAAAATACTTTGGCTCAATTAACATGAAAATAAAGCATGTTAGCATTTATGGAATACAGCTAAAACAATGATGAGAGGGAAATTCATAGCATTATATTCAAAAGAAATTCTCGAATTAATGATCTAATCTTCCACTTTAATAGACTTGAGAGTAACAAATTAAACTGAAATTAAATAGAAAGCATTAATAATAAAGGTGAAGCAGAAAAACAGAATATACATTAAACTAAACTCTAGTTTTTAGAAATCATTGTGTCCAGCCCATGGCAGCAAAATGCATTTAACATTGTTGGAAGCATCAGATCTTCTCACATAACATTCATTGTAAAGAAATCCTCTGCATTCTTGCCAGGTTTTTTTCTTATTTGTAAAAGACAATAACATTTTCCTCTCATTTAACAGAAAAAACCTGGAGCACCTGCAAGTAGCTACCTGAGCTCACCTGCCACAGAATAGAGTGACGCTATGAGCAGGTTTATTTGCACGTTTCTCTGCTGAATATGACCTGGCAGGAGCGTGAGTCTACACAGGACCCATGTCCACAATGGCTTCACCAGTAAAACCTGACATGAATCAGGAAATGGGTTTTGCTTTCCATCTGAGTCATGAAGTTGAAGAAAACGTTTCCTCTCGGTCTTCAAATGTGTGCAGTGAGCATCTTGCCTTGAAAGGTGTTTGAATGGATTCCTTTTCTGCTAAATACCACATTGCATTATAGGCATTGGAGAAAGAAATACAGGCTGTAATTAGAGCCTGGTGGAAACATACGGAAATGATCAGTTCTTTTAAGTTCCACTGTCATCAGCCTCTATATTGACCAAGATCCCAAGCTGTTGGTGACTCCCTGAGAACAAAATAGTCTATCCCCACACATGCTATTTTAAGGGCCTCTATTTAATACTGCTTGAAAAATGACTCATTTTCAGACACTGCAGATGGAATCCCCCTCCCCGACTGACCACATGGTGGTTTACTCCAAAAAATGCTGTCAAAAGCAAATTCAGTTGACATAACTCCGTTGTTCTGATTTCTCAGGGATATGTGGTAGTTGCATTTACAATAAGGCATGCCCAGAGGAAAGCTTGGCAGCTCAGTGTTAATATCATTTCTACTTACCCAGTGAATGACTGAGGCGTTTTGGTCTTGGATTCCAGTGTGGTCTGAGGAGTGTTAGCTGTCTCTTTTTCCAAACCTGTGGCAGGCATACAACCCAGTCCATTCCCTTGTGCAGGGCTTAGTCATTGGCGCCTCTATACTTGCAGAATGTTTCCTGTGTGGCAAATTGGTAAAACCATCTTTATTTGGCTTCTTCCAAGCTGTACTTCATTAAGTTCCCTACCAGTGAACTGTTCCACTTCTCTAGTCTGGAGGAAAGAAGTCTTTTCCAGACAACCATCTGTAAGCTTGGTCATTTCTCTTCTTTTTGCATGAACGCAGCTTAATTACTCATAAACACCACAGTGGGCACATCCACACTTGGAGGAAGCTTCCAACCTAGGCAGATGACGACAAGCTTTCTTTGAACTCCTTCTGCTCATGTGTCATTCCATGGAGCCATTAACTTCTGAGTTGTAAAGCCCTCGTACCAGAAGAATGCCCCCAATATCATAAGAGCTTCCAAGAGGCCAAGCCATGGATTGGCCATAGAAAGCTAACTCCCTGTTTGGAAAAGGAGACTGAAGGAGCCTCCAGAGCAAACCTTTCAGACACAAACAGACAAAATCAGTCCCTGGGAACCTGAAATATAATCCTCATTTCAACATAAGCCATACAGTAAGTCAGCGGATTTTCCTCTTGTCCATGAACGTGTTTTTGTCAGAACCTCACATCTCCATCTTTGTCACAGTCTCTAGTGACAATGACATAAAACTTTACCTTAGAGTAAGGATCGATTTTTTTTTTCTACAACTTGTTTTTTAATATGAAAGCTTGCCATTCGAGGAAGTTTTCAGTGTGTACTTCAGGACTATTGAGGACATTCGCTGACATTCACCCATAATAATCACCCGGCCCAAGAAGTCTAGCTCTGAAAGTCCTTACTGAATAATCGTCTCACCTCTGGGAATCCACCTGTTTTTGTTTTTTTTTTCTGTATGAACTTGACTACTCTTAGTATCCCATGTCGGTGACATAATGCAGTTTTTGTTCTTTTTTTGACAAGCTTATTTCACTTCGCATAATGTTGTCATTTCACCTAGGTCACAGTGTGTGCCACAATTCTCTTCCTTTTTAAGAATAAATAATATAACACTGTATGTGTATAACATGTTTTATTTATTCATACTTCAAGGAGAACATGAGTTATAAGAAAATTTCTTTTAATTATCACAGTGATAATTTACTTCCAAACCAGATTCTTAGTTGCACATGGAAATCACCTCAGAGCTTTTAAAAATTCAGATCCAAAAAAAAAAAAAATTCAGATCCCAGTGCTCAACCTCAGAATTAATCAAAACTCACATAGTGTGTTCAGGGATCTGTGTTTTCAGAAAATCAATGTCCTAAGTTCTTACTAACAAGCAGTTATATGGTTGCTATTTGCGACGTGGTCTAAGTACTGTCTCCCTGCATTGTGGACATATGCTTGTCCCTTGTGACAACTACCTAAGTAATGAAATGGGTCATGAAGAAAACACGTATGTGGAAGTAGCTGAATTAGGAATAAGGACCCTGTGGCAGTGCATCTGGAACACCATGGTTTTTAATGGCACTTGAGATTATTGGCTTTTGTTCCCTGGGTGGTTAGAGGAGGTTAGAATTTTACCTTGATACATCAGAGCAGCTCTAGACACTGACCAGACACCAGAAAGCCACTAATAGGTGAAAGTCATACAAAAATGTTGACCGTAAAATATATTATGTATAGAGATATTATGTATAGAGATCATATATATTAGTATAGAGATAGCACAACCAAATGGGGAAAAAACACACACACAAAGTCTATATGTTGGTCATTTCCATTGGTAATTTTAATATTGCAACAATTGTTATCCTGAAAAATACACAAGAGGGGAGTCATTTTTTCCATGGTATAACCACTGGTAATTGGTGGAAAGAAATGGGTTCAATGGAACTTGGGTGGAGGGGGGGAGTGTGGAGAGCACATGGTCAAAATGCAATGTATACATGTGTGCATGCATGAAATTCTCAAAGAACAATAAAAAAAGAAGAAAGAAAATAAGAGACAATTTATTGTATAATTTAACATGAGGGAAAGAAATGTTCGTATTAGACTCAAATGATATTTAGGGACAATTAGGGAAAACTGACCTTCTCAAAAGATGCCAATGATACAGCTTTCATAAAAGAGGACTGAAAGCATCACGAACAAAGAGCACATGCAGTTGAGTTGTGGTGATACCTCCAGGACACACCCCGTGCATTTCTGTGGCTCAAGCCAGTAAGTTATTTCTCTGGCTTGTGAAATCTGAAACACAAGCTCATGATCAGCAAACACTCATCCCTTTACTTGGTACACAGGGATCTAGCATTTTTCCACCGTGTGCTCCATCACCTTTTACACGAACAGGTGCTTAAACCTTCCATAGCATAAAAAAAAATGAATGATGAGTACTTTTATGGGCCAAGTCTCAAACTAGCATGGATTGCTTCTTACTATATTCCATTGGCAAAATAACACAGAAACAAAACTTCAAAACCAGCTGCAAAATATTGTCTGTTTGACCTTCAAGAGAAAAGTGAAACTGATTAGGCGAATGGCTAGTCATTCTCCGGCAGTTTGAGATAAAATATGCGCAGAATAATATATGTATAGAATAAGCTAGGGACAATAGATGATTAAGATTAGGAAAGATAGAGTGGAATTAATGAACAGTCAGAAAGAAAGAAAGAAAGAAAGAAAGAAAGAAAGAAAGAAAGAAAGAAAGAAAGAAAGAAAGAAAGAAAGAAAGAAAGAAAGAAAG
>PVHP010004030.1:39446-74134 GCA_004024765.1 Zapus hudsonius | reverse complement strand
TTGTTTCAGTATGGGTTTTTGATTCTATGGCCCTACAGCTATTAGCACATCCTTTATCAATGAGCTATAGTCCTAGCCCTGCATTCATTCCCCTACAGGTGAAACCACTGGGAGAGAAATAGACGAGCGATAACTGTGTGACCTTAAGTTGAAGAAATGCAGGGGACTGGAAGAATTATCATATGTGGCCCTTTGTTCCCTATTTTACTTTTCCAAAGAGTCCATTTGTCATCTACTATGTGCTAAGCCATTATATTTTCAATGCATAAACAATAATCTCATAAAAAGAAATTGTCTTCTCCTTCCCATTGTAAAATTCTTTAATCTGATGAAATTTTTTTCAGCTCAGGTTTCCCAGGCCTCACACACAAATCAATCCGGCATAGCCCTCACCTACCATGATCATGCCGGTTACAGGGTGAGACAGTTGTGAGCGCTAATGCAGAATGAGCATTTTGTATGCACGGAAGTAACTAAGGTAGAAACCATGTGTGTCTTCTCCACTTTTGATAGGACCTTCATCCTGAAGAGGAGAGAGAGGAGTTCTCCCATACTTCTTCCAGTTTCCAGAGACTGAGGCATTCCTTGCTTGCAGAATGTCTATTTACCAAGCATCTTTTCTGTGTGTGTCTTCTTTCTTCGTTTACAAAAACTCCTCACTGGATGTGTGACCCATACTAATCCGATGTGGCTTCATCAGAATTAATCACATCCAAAGGGACTTTAACTGAGTCACATTCTGAAGTTCACATAGATGTGATCGAAAGGAAATACTGTTCAACCCACTGTTCTCAGCTACCTTCTTGCAACTCCTATCCTCAGGAAACATGTAATTTTAACACATATATGTTCAATAAATTAATGGATCACAGAAAGAATACAATTCATAAAAGACCGCACGATCGCACTTGAGGAACATTGACTCCAGTGATTTATTCATCAAGAGCTTTCGAATGAATGTAACAAAAAAACGAATGTTTTAAAGTCTAAACACAAATAAAAATTAAAGGTCTGGGGGACAAAAAGAGTCTGTCAGGCTGAGTGGACAGCATGCACAAAGGCCCAGCAGGAGTGACAATGTGGGGCTCCAGCCAAGTGCCATGAGGTTAGTTAACCTGGAATATCATAGAAGAAAGTGAAATTGGTGAGGCCTCCTCAGCAAGGTTCTTGTCATGTTCTGTCCAAACTGACATTGACCAGGTATGGGCTCCTGGTGCCTCTGAAATCTCTCGATTCACTGACAGAACTTCGGCAGCTCTAAGCTGTGCAGAGAGCATCACCATGGCCTTGTGCACCCAAGAGGTTCACTTCCGGCTCATCTTACTTCTCTTGGCTTCTCACCCTCTTCCTCCTTTTCTTCCTGTTCTGTGTTTTCTTCTACCTCCTGGTGGCCCTGCTCCATCTTCACCTGCAGATGTTTGTCTGAGAACCTGGATCCTGGAGTCAAGCTATTCTTGAGGTGTGGCTTCATCGATGCCCCCTTGTGATAGTTTGAATAATGTCCCCCAAAAGAATTAAGGATTTATTAAAATTATTAATTGTCTCCAGGCTTCTGGCTGGAGGAAGTGCCACTTTGGCCCAGCCTCCTGGGGACTGACCCTTTCTAATTTGGATGTAAAATACTAAGGATAGATATGCAAAAGAAGAGCCGGAACCCTGGTCTGGAGATCTGCATTTGGTGAATCACAGTGTGTTACAGTGTGCTTGCTTGGTGTTGGTGCTGGGCTTCTGTCTCTGTCTCTGCTTGGATCTGTGAAAAGAGGCCAGCCTTTTTTTTCCTTAACTTCCCCTAGATCTGTTCAATAAATCTTTTCCTACCCAAATCGTGCTTGGTTTGGAGATTCATCCCAGCAGCCTGTGGCTGAGGACGACACCCCTCATCAATAGCTCCTCCCACATTAGCTCTTTGCTGAGCTGCTTCTGTCCTCAAGGAAAATCTCTTCTAGAAACATAGTGAAGTTCTTCCCACTTCCTTGAAGATGGTCTACTGTAAGTCACAGTGATTCTTTGGAACTTTACTCTGTGACAACATTAACTTATTACAGATGTAGTCATACATAAAACACTCTTATGGGTTGATACCAAAAGGGATGGAACAGCATATGGAGGAAGTGGGGCTTCTGAGCAGACCCCCGGGGATGATTTTAAGATGTTGGCTTGTTATTTTTCTAAGCACATGGGCCCAGCAAAGCTCCTCACATAACAGCTGGTTTAGTGAAGGTGGAGACTAATATGGCTTAGAACTCCATCAAATGTGTAAACTTGTCCTTCACCTTCTGGTCTGGATGTACAGGTGACAAGAGGGTTCAGACACTGCAGTGACAGTCCATCGTTGAAGCACCCTGTGGCTCTCTGCTAAATTCTCTGTATTTATTCCTCAGTTCTGCATCTGAACTATCACGGCGTGGAAAGTGATGGAAAGGTCAGAGGGGCATATGACTCTGGAAGAACCACAGACACTGTAGGATACAGATTTGCTTGAAATGTCTATAGATTCCTTGTTTCATCATCTGTGAAGAAGTCGGCATGGCTGATTTGGGACGACACTAGTAGGGAAGTAGAAACAGGTATACACAGAGCTATTTCTTCATTTGGCTGTTGGTTCCACTGAATGTACTATGTGAATATTGTCTACATCCGTACCTGGCTGAGAACCCCAAAGTGCAGTATCCTTATTCAGCTGCATCAGGAGGCTCTCTATGAATCCTTTCCATGAGGCTGTTATTTCTATGTATCACTTAGCTAACAGCCAGAGCAGAGAGATGTGCTCCAGGTGTGAAGGGATGTGTCAGGCACTAAGCTTCTCCCATATGTTGCTAGGGTAAGTCATTTGTCAACGCAGTAAGTTATTAGCATTATTCTAAACATAAAATGTAAAATATTACATAGCTAGTAAACGTGGGTGGGCAGAGAAGACAATGCAAGTACATCTCACTCCAAACCTCAGGATTTTATATTTGATCTGCTCTCAAATATAGTCTGCTATTCTCTCGATTTCTCTGTGGCTACAAATATTTAAACCTGAGATCAGTATTTGAACAAGTCTGTAGAAAAATCTGCTGTTAAAAATCCCTCTATAGTCCTCCCTTCCATGCTCTTCCCCTTCCTCCTCTTCCTCTTCATCACACTTAATAATGTTTGGAAACACAAGGTCCTTGCAAATGTCAGGCAGATGCTCTACCACTGAGCTTCAGCCCCAGTCTGATTTCAGGTTTAGCAACAAATGGCAAATTTTATTAGACTAATCTGTGGTTCTGTTTTTCTTAGCCAACAATGAAATGGAGTCAACCCTAAATTGTTAAGAACAATAAGCAATTAGGTGTGGATTGTTTATATATATATATATATATATATGTTTATATATATTATATATATATATGTTTATATATATATTATATATATTGGTTTTTTTTTTTTTTGAGGTAGGGTCTCACTCTAGACCAGGCTGACCTGGAATTCACTATGTAGTCTCAGGGTGGCCTTGAACTCATGGTGATCCTCCTACCTCAGCCTCCTGAGTGCTGGGATTAAAGTCATGCACCACCACGCCCTGCTAAATATATATATATATATATATATATATATATATATATTGATATTAGATCCATACTTTCTTGTGTTAATCTAAAGATTATCCTGAAAACGATAACTCCAAAGTTGTGATTTTGTCTATCTAGGAAGAAAAGAGACATAATGTTTGCTTTGTTTTATTGATATAGGGTCTCACTCTATCCCAAACTGACCTGGAATACACTATATAGTCTCAGGATGGCCTCAAATTCATGGTGAGGCTCCTACCTCTGACTTCTGAATGCTGGGATTAAAGGTGTATGCCACCACACCCAGCTCAGACATGAAGATTTTAACATGAAAATTCCTTTTCTTATCTCACAAAGTATAAAATAATCTCCCTGAAAGAGAGCGTTAACTATTAATATATGTAGCATCACACAACTGGTAGAAATATGGTAAGATAAGAGGGAATTATATATGAAGAACACCTTGATCCAATTATGAAGAAATATGCACAATTTGAATTATATGAACCTACATGTGTTCATAGAAAATATGAAGAAAGGGAGGAACTGTGGCTCAGTGCCAGAGTGCTTACCTAGCATGAATAATGTGTAGGTTTCCACAGAGAGAGGGGCAGAGGAAGGAGACAATATGATGAAAAATGTGGATGCAGAACAGAAATTGTGGCTGGAAAAGATCCTCTAGTGATCTGCCCATGGGCACACCAAGCTGGACCAAACTTCCAGCATAAGGTCAAAGAAAAATCAGCTTATCATAATCAAAATATATTTTTGAGCCTTATATTCACCCAAAAGCAAAAATCTACTATCACCAAACTAAAAATAATGAATAGGGAATCAGACCAAATCACTACAGTAATTCACTTAGCCACCAAGTAAGATTACAAGAGCTGTAGAAAGACAAAGTAGAACTACAACAAAATTAGAGGGCAGCTTAAATGATGGCTGTTATGAAGCCCTTACTCAACATTAATTGACTTAAATGTAAATAAATGGATGAAATGTTCAATTACAAGGCTTCACAAGACTAAATAGATGACAACACAGGAACCAGCTGTATTGAAACTTATACCACCTTCCATTTAGACTTTGTTATTACCTGATATAAAGAACTTAAAGGGAAAAGATTTATTTTAGCTCATCTTTTCAGAGGTTTCAATCACTAGAGTCCTGGGCTCCAGATTCTAGCCTTGTGGCCGAGACATAACGTGGTAGTGTCAGATTGTTGCAGAAGCTTCTCACAGCAGACAGGAAGCCAAGGAAAGAGACAGGACACAGACCATAAGTAATACCGCAGGGACCTACTTCCTTTATCTAGGTCTGCTTTCTAGAGTTAGTAGAACATTGCTAAATAAGACCACTACCTGAGGACCATCTGTGTGTGTGTGTGTGTGTGTGTGTGTGTGTGTGTGTGTGTGTGTGTGTCTGTGTCTGTGTCTGTGTGTCTGTGTCTGTGTGTGTGTGCACTAGGGGCACAGCACTCTCCTTATAGTCTTTGCTCATGCAGCTATCTCTGCCTTTTTGACAAGAAATACTGTTATTAAGACAACAAGGCACTGTATGCCTCTACATAAGCATTCTACTTTCAATTTCCTCTGCAATCAGCATTTTTCTTTAACTCTACGCTTATGAAAAACATTCCAGTGAAAAATCTGAGTAAACTGTATCATTCTTAACTGGTCCACCAACGGTATACACCTCAGGTGTTGGCAAACTAACACAGAAGTCAATCCATCCACACATGTTCTGCATAATAGTTCTTTTGGGTCTCAGCCAGTCCCACCATTTACCCATCATGCACAGCTGCTTTTATGCTAGAGCGTTAGTGCTGAGTAGGGGTGTCTAAGATTTCACAGATGCAAGGCTTGAAGTGTTATTCATCTGGAACTTTAAACCAAGTTTTCTGACCTGCCAATCTTCACAGTACAATTGGAAATTACTTCCCTCAGATTGCCCAGATGTACAGGATCCAATGTCTGTTTTACAATGCTCTCCTGAAGACAGCGCTGTGCATTTCAACCTCTGAGCTACAGACCTGTGACTAAGTCTCTCTTCTTCTTGAGTCTATCCCACTTATGGGCAGTCAGTGAAAATGGCTTTGCTTTTTTGTTCTCTACAAAGGTTTGCTTTAAAAAATGATTATATGCATCTTATTGATAAAGAGCAGAGCAAATAAGCAAAACCATAAGTTAGAGTTCAATGTACTACATATGGGTTTAGTGTCTTCATTCATCTATTCATTACCTTCCTTTCTGGTGCTGCCATAGTAGAATGTTAAACACTAGTGTTCTTTCCTATTTCCACATCTCCAGTTATAATCCTAAAATGCTTATTGGTGTGTGTGTAACATGTGCATGTATATGTCTAGTATACGCACATGTGTAAAGAGGCACCCACCTTGTGCACACACAGACACTGGAGGAGATTGTGTGTCTTCCTCTAGTGCTCATCTGTGTGTTTCCTTTAGAGGGAGTCTTTCACTGAGCTTATCTGTCTTCCTCAGTAATGCTCTTGTCTCCACCCTCCATAGACCTGGGTTTCTAGGTTTACATGGCTATGTCCAGCGTTTAAAAAATATTTTATTTATTCATTTTCAAGGAGAGAGAGAGAGAGAGAGGGAGGAAGGAAGGGAGAGAGAGCACATCAGGGCCACTACCTTGTGGGTCTGGCTTACGTGGGTCCTGGGGAATTGAACCCAGGGCCTTAGGCACTGGAGGCAAGTGTCTTAACCGCTGAGTCATCTTTCCAGCCCAATGTCCAGCTTTTTATGAGGGTGCTTAGGATCAAACTCAAACACCCTCATTTATATCAAGCACTCAGCCTTGCATGGCAGTTATGCGACCTACTGAACCAGTCACCTTATAACACGTCTACCCTCTGTTTCCTGCTTCGTGACTTCATTTTCATAATTTGTATGTAAGACAGATCTTCATGTAAACTCCTGGAATGTTGCTTCTTGAAACCTGATTTCTTCACTAACTTTATTATTCTTTTCATCCAAAGCAACATACATAAGAAATAAGTAAATAAATGTCACCCAAAATTCTGGATTTCTCATAGTTTTCCTGTAAAATAAATGAGCTTGAACAATGATAGGATTTCTGATTCATTCCTTGAATCAAACATATGTTCTGTTGATTTTATATGTCTGAATTTAACTTGCAAAACACAGACTCTTCCATTATATTAGGGTGCACTTAGATGTTCAGATTCAACTTGGTATATCTACCATTCCAGCAGATTTTTCTAATGAAATTAGACTTTTAGCATGTCCATAAATATAAAATCTAATAGCTATAAAGGAGTGGGAGAAAACAGTCTAAAAAAACAACCAACTTGTTTTTGATTTCCCTAGTAGAAAGATGAATGAGCCAAAGGAGAGGGAATATCCTCATTCCACAAGCTAGACCAAGGTGATAGCAATGTTCCAGAACCCTCTACCTCAGGGAATGCACCGGGGCCATTTCTAATCTCTTTGATAAATGCTACTGCAGTTCAAGCTTCAGAATCAATTGGGGAGAAATTTGAAGTGGGGTTTCTTCTATAGTAATGTCAGGTCTGTTCTAAACAGGTTTACATAGTAAGCCAGATTTTTCACACTTCACTCCCGGGAACTAACTCGAACTGTCAGTATGTGACCAGGAATAAATTGTACATTTAAAGGCAGATAACAAACAACCTGAACTTCAGTATCTGACACTAGGAATTAATGTGAAGATCAAGTGTTTTGAAAAATAATCAACTGAGAAAAGTCCAAACTTGTGTCAATATTAAGATGCTTATGATGCCAAGTACACAGCTTGTAATATTAAAATGTCCTGATATCTATTACTATTTACTCACAAATGATAGCAAGCTAAATCTCCTTTAGTTTATATTTGTAAAATATATGCTGGGTATTCAGTTACCAAGGATTAAATTTAGATTTAAAGATAGTGAATATCATTTTATAAATATAAAGATGTATGAATGAATTCATTGTCCCTGATATTAATTGTAATAAACAGAAAGTTAACTAATACATAGTTCTGCAAAGTACTGTAGGATTTACATTTATATTCATTTGAGGAAAAGTTTTGCAAATTCACCCAAGGATAAGAGCACACGTATTGTTCTTTTCTCTACCTACCTAGAGAGTGCAGAATTTGTTCAAAAGACTGACACATTGAGAGCTATGTGGAGCCTTGGGATTCATCCAGCGCAGGCTTTTACACTAGAGATGCAGAAGCTGAAGCTACATAATGACTAGGCAGATGATACATTCCAAACAACTCATGGATTGGATCTACAGTGGTACGAGCTTGAATTCCAGCTACAAATTCAATTTTATTAATGGCTTGATATTTCATTTTTAATGAAAAACACTCCTTTCCTCGTTTTGTGAAAACGTTGCTTCTTTCGTCTAGCCCTGGGATGCCTAATTCATAATTTGAGCCTTGGATCCTCTCTTTGCCTAGAGTTGGAGCTGATTATCAGATTGAGCTGCCAGTGGAAATTGGCCAGTGATATTCCGAGAAAGTAGAGTTCATTGATACACAACACTGACTGACGCCATGAGAATGCAGAGGACTTGCTATATGGTAGAGGCCAGTAAGCCAAGAAGCACTTATCTGTGCCATAGAGGCACTTAACCTAGGAGGGTGATCAATGGCTTACTGATTGACTAAGAGATCCACTCAGTGGCAAGGAACCCTTAGCTGGAACTGGGATCCAAGAAAAATTCTTATGGAGACCAAGAACTCGGCTTCAAGGGGAAACTCCCAGTAACCATGGGCCTACAGAGAGGCTACATTCAGAATCTTGCCAAATTTACAATGGTTGTATCATTTAACCTATACTGCTCTCACTCTCCATTGGGGATTCTGTTTGTATTTTTCAGAAGGCAGCAAGAACCACGGACAATCCAATTCCACCAATAGGACCTGAGATGATGGCTGACACCCAGGCAGGAGACGAACCACCCCTAACTCATCATCTAGGGCCCAAATGAAGCCTTTGAGGAAGTGGCAAGATGTGCAAAAGAACTACCTCCACAGCAAGTCAGATAACCTATGAAAGGGGTAATAGAGACAGACGGAGGTTCTTTCCAAAGCAGAAATCCAGAAACTCTTAAAATCTCGACAGTAAAGCAGACTTAAAACTCACCCACCCACCATGACTTAGGCCATTTTGCAGAAAGGGGGTTAGAAAGATTATAAAAGCCATGGTGGGGAGAGTATCCAGAGACATTGCCCCCCTCAAAAACGACAACAACAACAACAACACACACACAGAGGAAAACAAAAACAGTTACTGCTTGTACAATTCATAAGTCCCCATCCCATGGACCATTCCAGCAATCCCACTGAGGAGGGCCCATCAGCAGGTTAGCGGCAGGGAGGAGGAAAATGGGAGTACCACCACAAGACTTACTCATACAGTGTTTTTAATTATTAACAATAAATAAGTTTAAAAAACTAAAAAAAAAAAGACTGAAGAAAAGTTGAGAGGGACTCTGAACCTGCCAACAAAGCCAATAGAGACTAGAGGTCAAAATGTAGAACCAGACCAACCTGAGCTACCTGAGTGTGAGCTAACTGAGTGTGAGCTACCTGAGTGTAAGCTACCTGCACTACCTGAGTGTGAGCTACTTGAGCTACCTGAGAGTGAGCTTCCGGGAGCTACCTGAATGTGAGATACCTGAGCTACCTGAGTCTGGTTTCATAGGTCATACAGGGCATGGGACCAACCTGAGCTACCTGAGTGTGATTTCATATGTCATACAGGGCACAGGACTCCTTTGTAGATACCACAAGGATATACGCTGAATTTAAAAAAATTAAAATTATTGCATGATGGTTCCATACCTTTGTGAAATCCAGTAGAGACAAATAAGAACACTCACATATTTGTCAATTTCTTTGTTTTAATTTAATTAATTTAATTTGTGATCACATACATATTTTGGGCATTTGTGTGTGTGTGTGTGTGTGTGTGTGTGTGTGTGTGTGTGTGTGTG
This sequence comes from Zapus hudsonius, assembly GCA_004024765.1. Classification (NCBI taxonomy): domain Eukaryota; kingdom Metazoa; phylum Chordata; class Mammalia; order Rodentia; family Dipodidae; genus Zapus; species Zapus hudsonius. The sequence goes on along the minus strand of PVHP010004030.1, from coordinate 64,600 downwards.
TGTGTGTGTACCACAGCAGGCATAAAATATGGAGGTTAGAGGAATACTACCAGGTGTCAGACCTCTTCTTCCACCTTTTTTGAGGTAGCGTGTCCCAGTGTTAATTGCTGCATTTGTTACTCTGGCTGATCCATGAACTTAAATTCTCCTGTCATCTCACCATAAGCATGCTTTGATGACAGACATGAGCTTTTATGTGGGTGCTGGGGGACCCAAATGTTGGTACTTATTCTTGAATGGCAAGCACTTTACTTACTGAGACATCTCCCCAGCCCCTGCTTAGTGGCATTTCCAAATGACTATTCCAAATTATGGATCAAGGTAAGAACTAATGGTTTGCAATGAACAAAACAAACTTAAATACATGAAGTTATTAAATTCTATTCACTGATCAAAAAAACTAGATTGTGTTTATTTTATCAGAGTTGTTGAGAGCTTTGAATAAAAAATTAAACTGCTTAATAATAAATAGTTAGAATGTCTTCATTTCTGTTCCAATGGTCTGTCTGAGAGTTTTTATGCCAATACCATGCTGTTTTTGTTACTATGGCTTTGTAGCATATCTTTAGATCAGGAATGTGATACCTCCTGAAGCCTTTTTCATTGCAAAGAAATTTTGAGATTATTTTTTCTATGTCTGTAAAGAATGAATCTGGAATTTTTATTGGCATTGCATTGAATCTGTATATTGCATTTGGAAGTATTGCTATTTTCACTATATTATTTCTACCTATCCAGGAGCATGGAAGATCTTTCCATCTTTTCATATCCTCCGCTATTTCCTTCTTGAGTGTTTTTTTTCCCCCCGTTGTGGAAGTCTTTCACATCCTGGTAAGTGTTATTCCAAGGAATTTTTTTTAGGCTATTGAAAACAGGGCAGCCTTGCTGATTTCTTTTTCTGTATGCATGTCATTTGCATTCAAGAAGGCTACTGATTATGTGTGTTAATTTTGTATTCTGCCACTTTGCTGAAGAAATTTATCAACTTCAGGAGCTTACTTCTATTATTCCTTGGGTCTGTTATGTATAGGATCATGTCATCAGCAAAAAAAGGGATAGTTTCACTTCTTCCTTTCCTACTTATATCACTTTTATGTCTTTTTCCTGTCTTATTGCTTGGGTTAGAACTTCAAGTACTATGTTGAAGAACCGTGTGTGAGAGTGGACATCCCTGTCTTGTTCCTGATTTTAGTGGGAACTCCTTGATTCTTTCCCCATTGAGTATGATTTAGGCTTTAGGAGATTTGTATATAACCTTTATTATGTTGAGGTAAAAGCCCTCTATGCCCAGCCTCTCCAGTGTTTTGATCATGAAGTGATTTTGAATTTTGTCGAAGGCCTTCTCTGCATTGACTGAGATGACTGTGTGGTTCTTGTGGTTAAGTTTACTACTGTAATGGATTACATTAATTGATTTCCATATGTTGAACCATCCCTGCATCCCTGGGATGAAGCTTACCTGGTCGAAGTGTATAATACTTTTGTGTATTGCTGTATTCGGTTTGCAATGATTTTGTTAAGAATTTTTGCATCTAAGTTCATCAGGAATATGGGTCTAGAGTTTTCCTTTCTTGTTATATTTTTGTCTCATCTTTTAACACTATAACAAGACCAATCTGTCTTATGACTTTCTATGTTGAAGGAAAATACACATTGAAGAAAGCTCTCTCCCTTCCCAGATCTCACTCATCATTTTTTTGTGTTCTTCATTTGCATTTTCCTTTATATACATTAGTTTTTGTTCTCATTTCCTAGGCTATTGTTTTTGGAAGCCAATAACACAGATTCAAAAATATGGCCTCTCTCTCTCTCTCTCTCTCTCTCTCTCTCTCTCTCTCTCTCTCTCTCTCTCTCGGAGGGGGGTAGAGTGCTAAACTGAATATATATTATATATTATTATATTCAAATAAATACACATTGCAATGAAAGAAGATGGTCTTAATATACCAGAAGAATTCAAAATCAAAGAAAGAATGAAAATGTCCAATTAATAGAAAGTCAATATGATAAACTGAACAAAATGTGAAAGTGCTCATTTATTGTCTCATTTTTAACTGTAGAAATTAGGAAGAAAGGTCTTCAACAAACATTTCCTTGCTTCCAAATCTTTCATTCTTACTTAATGCTCATTTTGTACAGGTATATTCCAAATTAAAAGCTAAAACCACACCAAATTTCTGATGATATTTTCACTTGCATGTTTTTTAACATTTTATTGGCTTAGAATTATATATATTAACACAACAATATGTTCAGTTTCATAGGTTCTTAGATAAAGCCATTGAATCCATGATGACATTCCCTCATATGCATTAGTTATTCTCCCTCCCCCCCATGACTCTTACATTCTTTCCGGCCCCTCTTCTGAAAACTTCCCTGAGTCATAGTGGGTGAGTTTATATATTGCATAGTTATTAGGTTTTTAAGAGTCTGTAAATTTGTATTTTGGACAATTTTGGGCACCCTTGATGCCTCTCTCCATTGTCCTTCTCTAGGTTGTCTGCCTTGCTGTGGGAGTAGCTCTTTTGCTCATCATCTCACTTCCTTAGAGGTTGGGTTAGGGCTCTAAATGGTGAGTTTGAGGTGAATCATCTCCTGCTTAGGTGTCCCCCATCAAATCAGGTCCCTTTGGTGGCGTTCGGTCATCCCCAGTTCTTGTTGCTTTCTGAAAAATACGAGCAGATTCTGGCATTGTGAAGGGTTAAAAAATAGTTAATATTCTTTCTCAAGTCACTGTACCCAGAGGTATGGTATTAAAAGATGCAATTAAACAGAAAAGCAAAATCTTTACAAATAAACTGCTAACTCCACACCAGTGTGTAAGGGGAGTCCAATAAAACTGGAATCCATATCAGAGCCCCTGCCAGTGTTCATGTGTGTAACGGAAGAAACTGCTTTGAAATTGAGGGGAGAGAAACAGATGTCAACATTAGAGAGATGTGGGCATGATTTCAACTTCCCCAATCCACTGACAGTGACTGTGCAGCCTATTCACTAACATTCTGCATGATTTGTTAGAAAAAGTTCAATCCTTTCGTCAGCCCTGAGACTTATAATACAGGATTCCAAAATTATTGAAAACAAAATGAAGTATGAGATGATTTTGAAAAGACATTCAGAACCTCTTTGTCTGTTCCCAGAGGTTCACTTTCCAGTTCTCTGTGTTGGGAATTACTCTAGAGCCACAGCCAGGATTGGTGAGAAGAATACAAGGAGAGAAGATGGTAGTACGTATTTCCTACTGAGGATCTAGAGAGCACAGGTGGATATATTTTATTCCTCTAAATTGCCTCCACTAACCTAGAACAACTCTTGCACCCCACTAAGCTTTACCCAAGGCTATGTATTCATACCATACATATTACCACTCCACATATGTTGGTTAAAATTATTACTGTAGATAAGTGTTTCTTTATCAAAACATTTTCTATTCTTTTCATTTAAAACTGTTTCATTAAGCCAAAGTTATCATGATCTGCAGAGATTTATTCCTATAGATATAACAAAAATTTTAAGTTGATTATATGCTTGCTAAAATAATGACAAAAATATCTTCTAAGAACAATAAGCCTTGATCAAGTATGTTATTATAAATTAATTGAACCTAGATTTGAATAAGAATAAAATTAAAATAAATAAATCAGAGGGAATCACTGGTGATTGAGAAAGAATATTGCACATTTTTTGTTAAATTTGAAATTTGCTATAATAAATATCTTTAATTTATTGAAAATTAGATTTTAAATTTGGAAGCAAGAAAAAAGCATCAGACTGAGTCATTTCAGAAGAGTCCTGGAAACAATTCATATATGTTATTCCTTAATTTGTTGGCACAGAGAGAAAAAGCACTAATTAGTAATACTGTACTTCCCTGGGAGGCAATATGTTGGACTCAATGATTAATTTCATTTGGAAACAAATTGCAAAACACTTTGTTGCCTTCATTTTTATCAACTAACGGATATTGAAAAGACTGTACATCAATGTCCACTTAAAATTACTAAATATCAAAAAAAACATTCTATGGGAAAATGTTAATATAACTTATTGATTCTTCTCAAAAGCATAATGAACTGAGCTAAAATAGAAGAACACAATTGAATATATGTTCAGTTAACTTTATTTGCATGAAAAAAATGGTTAATGACCACTAAAATTCCATGCCCTTTCCAAAATAGTTCTGAGATTCCATTATACTGAGTGGAGATTTGCTGAATATCCTTGGACAAGTCAACTGTATTCTTGCACATATCAGCAGTGACTTATTTACTGTTAGGTCAAAACTGAGGCAGCACTCAGTTTCCACCCATCCCAACCAGTGTGGGGGCTTCAAGAGAAGTGTCAACAAGGGTTACACATAAAGCCTGCCTCCTACACAGGAGATAAAGCCCCCCACCTGCTGTGTCTCTGTCTGGCCAGAGGGACTGTCCTTCCTGATGCTGAGAACTACTTGACCACCTGGGCCCTTCTCCCAACCTGGACATTCCCCTTAAATTCCTGATCTGACCTTGCAATGGGCTTTTTCCCACTTGGGAGATAGCCTGGAGCTCAGGGTGCCTTTCCTCCTATTAAAGCCTTTCCTTTCAGAGTGGTCTCTCATGGTGGTCATTTCCATTCTAGCATTTACCACAAGGTCTCTCGAGTACCAATGAACTCTAAAGGAATATTTTGGACCTGACTCAAGCTCTCTTATTCCTAACTCTGTCTTTGGCATTATATAAAAAGTATGCATGTCATAAAAGGCGAGACGTATATTGAACATCATCCTTTGCATGTCCTGTTTATTGACACTGAACTTGATCTTAGCCAAAAGGTCAAGTTGTGATGCTCTGCAATACCTGACTCTCACCTTTACATTTTCAAGCTATCAATGAGGATTCATTTATGTTCCATGCTAGACTCAAAATTATCACCAGCAACCACCCCAAAGGAAGAATAAGAGGAAGGAGAACGGGAAGAGTAATCTACTGTGGCAAGAAAGGTTTTGCCATTGTCATATACAAAGTGGATGGTGCACAGTGCTCTGACTTTTAAGTGGTTTTAGTAGCATTTTTAAATTCTTATTAGATGATTGTCGTAGTCAGCCACATGCCGCTGGGATGAATCTCCAAACCAAGGCACAGTTTGGAGAGGAAAGTATTTATTGAAATAACAGATCCAGGGGAAGTTCCAAAAATGAAGGAAAAGGCTGGCCTCCTTTCATAGATCCAAGCAGAGAGACAGAGGCAAATGCACCTCCAAAACCAGCAAGCTCATTGTCACACTGTAACTCACAAACAGCAGGACTGCCAGACTGCGGGCTGCTCTTTGCATATGTATCCCTAGAATAGTGCATCTAATTTAGAAATACCTCAGGGCCAGACTCCAGGAGGCCAGGCCAAAGTGACACCTTCTCCAGCCAGAAGGCTGGAGACAATCCACAATCTTTAATAAATCTTTGATTCTATTGGGGGACATCTATTCAAACTACCACAATGACGAAGCCCAATACCACCTGTCCCAGGTGGGACTGGTTCCTTCCTCACTTCTGCCACTCAGCTTGTCATTTCAGGCCATTCTCTTTTCCAGTGCAGTCACAATGCATTGTTTTAACTCGTATTGAAAGGTAGTTTGGAACAAGGAAGCATGAGCAAGGCAAAAGCTAATACAGTCTGGAGTCTCAATTCATCAAACCTCCTGAGTTATGTACAGAAGGCCTCCCGGAGTTGTCCACCCAAAGGAAGGGGAACGGATCCTTTCTCTACCATCAGTTTCCATACTCATGTATAGAGGATTTTCAGGTACAGTTAGAGATGAGTCTACTGACTTATTTTCCTTTCCCTTCATTCCTTCATGTTTTTAAACATTGTAGCCATAGTTTTAGGACTGAGTCAGTCAACTAAAACCATACTTGGGCCAAGAAATTCTGATGGAAGGTTAATATTCAAAGTGCCTTATAATTTTATATTCCTTTCTCAGAGAGAAGGAGAGAAGAAAGAAGGAACACAGGGAGGGAGAAAGGATGGAAGGAAGGAAGGAATGACCAAAGGGAGGCAACTATGAAGAAAAAAAAAGGAAGAGTATGAGGAAACAAGAAAGGAAGGGAGGGAAGGCAGGAGGAGGAAGAAAGAGGGCTGGAGAGATGGCTCAGCGGTTACGGCATTTGCCTCCAGTGCCTAAGGCCCTGGGTTCAATTCCCCAGGATCCACATAAGCCAGACCCACAAGGTGTTGGCCCTGGTGCCCTCTCAATCTCTCTCTCTCTCTCTCTCTCTCTCTCTCTCTCTCTCTCTCTCTCCCTCTCTGCTTGAAAATGAATAAATAATTTTTTAAAGGAAGGAAGAAAGAGAGGGAAGGAGTGTACAGGGCTGATACAATCTGACCCAGGCTGACTCCTCATCACAGCTCCTGCTCGTCTCTCCCTCAGAGCAATGTCCATCTTCTGCCTTGTTCATGGAACCAGCCAGCTCACGCTGCCTCGGGTGCTTTGCCTTTTCTGTGGCCTCCTCTAGAACACCTCTTCTCTGAGCAGGTGTACTCTTTCATTCCTCCCTGGTCTTTGCTGGATATCATCTGTTTCTTAGAGAGGAGTTTCTCAACTTGAACATTTTGATGTGAAGAATCACACTTGCACTGGTTGGTGCTCTCACACCTTCCTGACTTGAGATTTTAAAATATTTTATCTGATATTTGAAAATTTCATATATATTTGTTGTAGTCAGCCACATGCTGCTGGGATGAATCTCCAAACCAGGCTCAATTTATGGGAAGGAGGGATTTATTGAAGATATAGATCCAGGGGAAGTTCTATAATGGCAAAAGTGGCTGGTCCCCTTTCACAGGTCCAAGGAGAGAAAGAGACCCATCACCAGCACCAGACACACAAAGCAAACAGGCAGGGGTGGGGGAGGTGAGGGCAAAGGAGAGCATTCCTTCCCCTTTATATAATCATAGGACAGGGTCTTGCAACCCTATCCCAGACATTTTGGCTTCCTGAGTCTCTGAAATTTCCTTCCCTCTCACGCCCTCTCAGGAAGGGATGTGCATTCCTAGCTTCCTTGAACTTCTTTACATTTTGCTCCAGTGAGAGGCTGCCTTCCTGTGAACATCCTCAGAGGCCCACCCAAGATTACTAACAAGGTCAAGTTGGCAACAAAACTTAACCAATATTGATTTTTGCTTATTTGCATTCCCATGACCCCACCTTATCCTCATCTCACTCCCCCAGAAGCCTTTCTTCCCACTCTTACCTGTGACCACACCACTGAAGGGAATGACTCCCCCTCACTGTCAGTAACTCCTCAAGGAGGAGTGAAGCCTAATGAGCCCCTCTCTGGTGCATGACAGAATGTAGGCTAGCCTTGTCATATACAGACCTTGTGAAGGTCACCCCCCACAACTGTGAGTTCATGAGTGCCATGGTTGGTCATGTTATATCCAGATAGCACAGTTCTACAGCATTGGTGGCCACTGTCTCCCCTTCTGCCTTACTTGGAACTTAGCACACAATAGACACTATTGGGTTTGACATTACTAACTTATTTAATTATTTAGCTATTTAATTAGACTTGTAAGCTCCCACAGCCAATGTGTTGAGGTCACAGCCTATCTCTCTTACTACTCTGAAAATTGAAATGGTAACAGAGAGCTGACACAGCCTTCTGAATTAGGCAGAGCTGGGTTCCAGTGAGGATTTCCCCCAATGACATTCTCAGTGAACTAATAATGCACATTTCCTAATTTCTGAACTTATTTTCCTTAGCTGATAAAATGAGATTAGAAATTAAATCTAATTTCAGATGGTTGTGAAGATCAAGTTCACTAAAGCTTGTCTACCAGTCAGTGATTACATTCAACATAGGAGGCATGAAACTTACTACAGTGGTTAAAAAAATTTACTTTATCATATAGCAGGAGGGTTAGGGCAGCTGGTCAGAGTTGGTACAATTGCTTGAGAAGCTAAAGTAATATGGATCCAATGTCTTGCATTAAACAAAACTATAAACAAACACAGCTCTGCTTATATCTCAATGGCTACAAAAATGAGTACGACTGCAGTTAGTGGGAAATGTATATAAAGTTTGACCCTGTTTGTAATATGACATTTGCTTCCTACCCATGACAATTTTGAGACTGAGTCTTAATTTTTCCATCTATTGTTTGGTGTATTATGGGTAGTGCTATATTTTGTTTCCCCAGTGTGTGACTTGTGTGCCTTCTAGTTCTTCATTTCAGGTAGAATTCATTAAACAACACAGCTGAAAATAGAACCCTGAGGCAGGCTAGATGTCTCTGTGTCGACATCAGCACTTTATCAGGACAGTCATTCTACTATGAATCAAAGTATCATCCATAGTTCTCATTTCTTCCCAAGTAGTCATAAGAGATCTTGTCAAATACATTGCTGAAATTTTGACACAACACTGCCCTGGCTAACTTCTTGATGCTGAGCTAAATGCCCCTCTCCTCATGGTGATATTTTTATTTCTGGTTTCCTCAAGTCTGTTTACTTACACTTTGAACCAGGGAATTAGATTACATTTATCACAGACATAATCAACTACTGGCTTCACAAGGGAAGAAGCATGTCTTAGGAAAAGGCTTTGTTTCCACAGGTCTTGACTGCAATGATAATTGCAGATGGGGAAACTGTTGGCCTTGCAGGATTATGGTTACAAACAAGTTTCTGAAAAACACATCCAGTCAACATCCTGTCCTTTCTTTATGTGGTTGCATCTGTTTCTGTCCTGTCACTTGCTGAAGATCTCTAAACCAATGCAAGGTCAATGACATTGATTTACTTTCAACCCCAACTGCCTAATGAATGCTTCTATCAGGACATCCCTGAAGATGATCACAATGACCATGTTCCAATCCAGCAAGACCATCACTTGCTCCCCGGTGACCTCGCCACCATCTCATTCTGCGTTCTTGTATTCATAGCATAACCAGTCTTTCAATTTAGTCCAGAGAGCTTGTACAAAGATGTCTTGGATGCTTATGCCCCAGGAATTGCTCTAAGCATGTCATCTTTTCAAGTTTCAAGGACTAGAAGGACAATCATAAAACAACCTATTTCACAATAAAAATTATATGTGAAAGAAAAATAGCTATCACTATGTGCGTGAAAAGACTATTTGAAATATTTTCCTTCCATGCAGCCTGTGTGATTCTATAAAGCAGGCCAAGGAAACTTGGAGTGTAGGGACTATATTTTATCATTTTATGCAAAGGAAACATCTCCAGTCTAGCTCACTACAACTGTGGCTGAAAAGCTTCATAAGCAAAACAATTCTATGATGTGCCTTGGGCATGGAGAAAAAAAAAAAAGGCTGTGTAAGCAACTAAAGGCTTCTTGGTCTAGAGAGCATGCGAATGTTGCTGAATTCTCAGAGGCTGAAAACGATGAGGAATGTATAGGCTTTTAATGTTGGCCTTGGGACTCAGCAGGATCACCTGCAAACTTCACAAGGCCTCCTTCACAGATGCCCTCAGTGGAGAATGCATTTCATATCATGTCTTAACTGTTATTAGTCTATGCAAATATCTCTAATTTACTGCTACCCTGAAAGTTCCCATATGTCTATGGTTACTAATTATGTACCCAGTTCTGGACTAAATGCTCTGGAGACACACTGTAGAGAAGAGTTTTGAGTTTTTACTCTCCTTTGCAACTGGCCCATTTATTCTCATAAGCCTACTTGCTCTTTTGCCATCTCCTGTATTGTGATAGATGTGCATATAGGTAAAGAATAAAGTGAAAAGAGAAATGAAATGCAAATCATAAAATCAAATGAAATTCTTGGTGGGATGTAGGTTTTTAGAGCAATCTGGAAGTTTGACGACGAGGTCTGTTAAAGTGCTTTTAGAAGGGAATCAACCCTGTAAGTGCAAGTTCACAGCGGTGAAGACAATGACACATGTTCTTTCCCATGTCCTTGAGGATGTCTTTCACATTTCTAACTCTTTTAGTTTGTAAGTATACATTTGTAACCTTCCATTACTATCCTGGATAAGGTACAAGTTAAATGTAGAAATGAAGATGCAAGAAACAGATGCAAAGAGAACAATAATAAAGAGAGACTTACACTGCGAGCAGGAGGGCACGGAATCCATGGTTATGGAATGAGAACTTGAGGAGGTGTCCTTGTCACAAGCCTTTTTAAAACTTGTTTTTTTTCACTTACACATAGACATGAAAACTATGTGTTATAAACTCCCATGCAGTGTTTAGCATATGCAAACATTGGGTAATGTTGATATCAGCTTAAACAAATTTATCACCTCAAACATTTATCCTTTCTTTATGCTGAAACTTTCAATAGCTTTTCTTCTCTCTTTTGGAGAAAGAAGTACAGTAGTTGTGATTATCTTGAGTCACCCTGCTGTGAAACAGCAGGCTGAAATTTCTTTCTCTTATCTATGTGCCCATTGTGCAACTTTCCCCAATGACTTCTGATAATCATTATTCTATGCTCAACGTCTTATGAAATAAGCTTTTATTATTTCACATCTGAGTGTGATAATGTGGTACTCGTCTTTCTGTACCTAGCTTATTTTGCTGAGCATAATGCTCTCCAATTCCACCCATGTTTTCCCCAAAAGACCGGGTTTCATTCATCTTATGGCTGAATAAGGTTCCATTCAGTATATATTCCACATTTCCTTTGTTCATTAGTTGATAGACAGGATGTTTTCATGCCTTGTCTTTTGTGCATAAATGAAAACAGGTTGCTATCCCTCTGCAGCATCTTAATAGAGTTTCCTTTGGCTATATACACACTTGTGGATTGCTGGGGTTTATCGAGCCTTCTTTTTGATTATTCATTATTTTGTTTTTACTTTACATTTAACGTTTTCATACACATATATGTATTTTGATACTATTTATCCCATCATGCTCTCATATTCCTCCACTCCCTTTAGATCCCCCTTCTTTCCAAGTAATCCCCTTCCTACTTCCTGTCTGTGTTTTGATTGTTTTGTGACCCTTGAATTAAAATAGGATTATGTGCATATGCAAGGGAAGGGGTTATTTACTGGATTATGGGCACTTTACCAGTGGCTACATGACTCCCTCTCCCCCAGGAAACATTAACTGCCAATACCTCTTGGGGGGTGGCATCTCATGAGCCCCTTTCCCACCCATAATGGAATGTTGACAGGCTCAGTCCTGCACAGAAATCACAGGTGCTGAGAGTTACTAAGTGTAACACCAGGTCATGTCCAGAAGACAGCATTTCATAGCTCTCTTCCCCATTCTCTCACTCTTATAGTCTTCCCACTGAGGCCTGTAAAGGGTTGGTATAGAAGTCCCATTTAGGGCTAACACACAATAGTCATTTCTAAGCACTTTCACCAGCTACGTACCTCTGCATTCACCCATGCCTACTGCAAGAAGAAGCGTATATGGAGGCCCAGAGCAGCACTAATCTATGGATGCAAATTTGACCGGCATTCATTTAACATATCACCATTAGTAATTCTGCACTGGACCCATGACCTACACAGCCACAGTATTTTTGACCAGGAATGAATTCACTCTTGTAGAGCAAGCCTCAAATCTAATCAGAAAGCAGTTAGTTACCTCCTTGATAACCACACCACTATTGCATTACAGGGCACATCTTGGATGGCAGGTCAGTTAGGAAACTCGCGTGGTCCACAGCTGGGAACGACTATTGAAGACTTGTTCCTCAGTGGCCTATACAGAACCTTCTGGCACTACGAGTGCTAGTCAGCATGGAGGAAGGTTCATTTCAGTTCCAGCTTAGTTTCTCTATGTTCTACAGCTGAGGTATGTGTTGCCTTCAGTAACAGGGATTTATAATCTAGTTATGGTGGGCGACCCAGAGCAATAGCAACAGACTATATTATTTTAGGGGCTTTTGCGGCTTCTCTTACCAACAATTCATACAGAAGTGCCACCACTGTGGCACAGGAATTTGAGATTAATAACCTATGTTTTAAGGGTAAGCTTTATCCACCCATGTAAGGTATATTAATTAGTTCAAGTCATTTTTGCTTGTTTATTTTATATAAGAATTCAAGGTCGTGGGCTTCCATATGGCTTTTTCATACATTCTTGGTTTTGTACAACCATCTCCCACTTTTCGCCATCCTCCTCACTCCATCCCTGTTTAAACTTCCCACTGGCATCTAGCTCTGTACTTTCATATTATATGTATATACTCCACACCTCACCCCCCCAATAAAACCTCTACTCCTCTTTCCATGCACGGCCCCTTTCATGTGTCCTAGCCACCAAAGACACTCACCCCAACCTAAACACACAAATCTATCAATTCAAAACTATGACTACATATGACAGAGAATATGTGGTGTTTGTCTTTCTGGACCTGGGTTACCTTCACTCAATGTAATTTTTCTATTCTATCCATTTTCCTGCAAATTTCATTATTCTTTATAGACAAATAAAATTCCATTGTTTTCCTCATCTAGTCATCAGTTGATGGACATCTAAAATTGATGGCATTTTCCTAGCTAGTGTGAGTAGTGCAGTCATGAACATGGTTGTTGTGACAGATATTCTACATGAAGGGTAGGATTGATAATATAGCCTGGAACCCAGAACATCAGTCTATCAAAAAATATTTTAAAAACCAGCACCCCAATCCCACTCCAATGTAATCCCAAAACATTACAAATATTTCCAATAAGAGAAGAAAGGAAGCATAAGTTTTTAAAAAAATCAATCAACAATTTATCTTCTAATGAACAAGTCACAGTACACACAAAAAGAAGTCCTATGAAAAATCAAGACAGCCTGTCAACTCCCCAATCGACCAATCCCAGATAAATGGCCCCTAATGACATAAACTTGATAAAACTTTAAAAAATTGTATCCCACTTCTGTTCAGTTGATTGCTGGTGCCAAATACCAGCACCAAGAAGAGAGAGTTCTTGATGGTCTCTCCTTCTGTTCTTGATGCTTCTGCCCAGGTGTGGCCCTTCTCTTGCTGCTTGTAGTGTCCCTTGCTCTCCTGACAGCTGATTGTAAGATTCCCCTTCGTTATTCTCCAGAGACTCTGGCTGATCATGCCTGAGTTCATTTTCCATCTTGTCTAAATTGCTCTTTTTAATTTGTAAGGTATCTGCACATTATATTTCATAATGGCTCTACCAATTTATACTCTCACCAACACTGAGTATGTACACATCACATCCTCACAAGCACTTACGTCTTGCTCATCAGAGCCACTACCTATCCAGTGACATGATATCCCAATGTGATTTTTCACTTGTATTTTTCTCTTTTTGGAATGTTTGGCGAGACTTCATTAGATTAGGAAAAAGAAGAGAAAGCACAGAGAGCTCCTGTCATGAGGGAGGCGAGAGAGGGCAATGACCATCAAAGGCTAAAGTACACAATGCTGTGTGCAACCTTTACTCATCACTTACATCTTTCTAGTAACTATTGTTATTAAGAATTTTCAGGTATCTCCTGGCCATTTGTACACTTTTAGAAAATATCAACTTACACTTATTGCTTATTTTTCCACCTGAATTTCAAGTTCTTGTATGTCCTTTTATATACTAGATATCAACCCCTTGTCAGTTGTACAATTTATATAAAAATTTATCACATTTTCTTCCACTCTATAGGTTGCCCTCAGGTAATCATTACCTCTTCTATGCAGAAACTTTTTAATAGGATATAATTCCATGTTTCTGTTAACTTTTGTTCCTCATGTTTTCATGTTTTTGAGAACTTCTAAAAAAAAAAAAAACCTTGCTCATTCCAGTGTTCTGGAGTGGCTACCTCTATTGTATTTTCAGTCTTACATTTCAATCTTTTTTTTTTTATTTTTGAAGTAAGGTCTCGCTCTAGACCAGGCTGACCTGGAATTCACTCTGAAGTCTCAGGCTGGCCTTGAACTCATGGTGATCCTCCTACCTCTGCCTCCCAAGTGCTGGGATTAAAGGCGTGCGGCACCACATCCGGCAAGTTTTTTTGTTTTTTTAAGGCCTTACTCTGTAGCTGAGTCTGGTCTGAGAATGACAATGAAAACCAAGCTGGTCTCAAACTAACAAATACTCTGAGGTGTGAGTACTATACCACTCTCAGCTTATATTTAAATATCTGATCAATATTGAGTTGGTTTTTGTAACTCATGGGTGTTTTGGGCTTGCTTCATTTTTCCATAGGTGAATATTCAATATTACACCATATTTTAAAAAGCTTTCCTTTCTCAGGTGTATGTTCTTAATATCCTTGTCAAAACTTAGTTGGCAGCCAGGCATGGTGGTGTACACCTTTAATCCTAGCACACAGGAGGCAGAAATAAGAAAAATGGCCATGAGTTTGAGGCAAGTCTGAGACTACATAGTAAATTCCAGGTCAGGCTGGGCAAGAGCAAGACCCTTCCTTGAAAAACCAAAGGAAAAAAAATTAGTTGGATATAGATGCATAAATTTACTCTTTGGATGTCTGTTCTATTCCATTGGATGTGTGTGTTTTGTTATGATCATACTATAGTGTCTTGATGATGGAGCCATGTTAGTGTGTTTTGTTGTCTCAACAGATGATAAAGTTATTTGATGAAAATCTTAAAATACCTTTCTGATAAAACTCGGAACTTTTGGAATAGAATCAATACACCTGAATATAAAAAGTTATGTACAATAAGTCAATAGTTAACATCATATGGAATAGAAAATGGGAAGTTTTCTCTCTACACATGTCACAGAACAAAGATGCTGACTATTAACACTTCCATATTCCTCGCTTTCTCAGAAACTGAGCTGGCAGCTGCAGAATAGAAGTGAACCAGTAAAGACAGAACCAGGGGAAAGTATAGTCCACACAGCATGTCTCATGTAGAAAGTACACAGAGCCCAAATGAATCCAGAGAGCAAGCCAGTGATTGCAATGAACATTACCCTAATTGTAGGTAGAATAGGTTCAGACACAAAGTCAAGATGCAGTGACGAACTACGGAGAGTCAATGTCTCCTATAAGGCCTATAGAATAGACTGTCTGGATGGCTCAGCAGTTAAGGCGCTTGCTTGTAAAGCCTAAGGACCCAGGGTCTACTCCCCAGTGCCCACATAAAGCCAGATGCACAGTGGCACCTTCATCAGAAGTTCGAGTTCGTTTGCAGTGGCTGGAGTCTCTAGAGCACTCATTCTCTCTCTCTCTCTCTCTCTCTCTCTCTCTCTCTCTCTCTCTCTCTCTCTCATAAGTAAGAAAATAAAATATTTTTTAAAAATAAAAAAGAATAAAAATCTATACAATGTGCTGGAAAGATGGCTCAGCAGTTGAAGGCACTTTCTTGCAAAGCCTGAGGGTCCAGGTTCAATTCCCCAGGACCCACATAAAGCCAGATGCAGTGGCAAGAGGCACACACCCCTAACTCATTCACTTTCTCTCACTCTTGGTAATAAATATTTTAAAGCCTTTACAAATTATTGGGCTCTCTCAAAGAATAAAAACTTCTTACATATGTACATATCTTTATTGCATCCATTTAATGTTGAATTATTCATGCATTGCGGTCTAATGTCTGACACCTTCCCTGATAGTGTAGGAGCTTTGCTTAACTCCAGTAAAGCTGACTCCTCAGCTTTCAAGAAATCATTCAGTAGATGTGTGCTGAGGATCGATATGACCCAATCCAATGCTGTGTGTTAGACAGGAATCCACATAGAAGAGACATGATCCATGCATATATGGAGCCTCGTTCATGAGAAAGACACACATTACTTACAGACTCACGCAAATGAAGCTATAAATTGACGACCGTGACTCCTGCTCCAGAAAGACAGACATGGTCTCAAGAGAGTCGCAGCAGACTTCTATGGTAGCACCGATGAGCTTGATCTAGCCAGGGAAGACAGAGCAATCTTCCCTCAGAGGCAATTACTTTAGTCAAGACATCAAATTTTAAAAAAGGAAGAATTAATGTTTTTTCTAAAATACTACAAAACATGAAATATAGGTGGTGCTTCCAATTTTAACGTATGAGGCCAGCTTTTTCTGGATACCAAACCAAAACAAATGTCATAAGAAAACTATACCCTAGCATCGCTGATTAATATTAAAGTAAAAGTCTGAGGAAAAAACTAGCAAGTCATATCCAACAAGACGTGCAAAAGATTATTCAGCATGACCAAAGGTCTAATAATTTTTAACATTTATAGTTCAATAAATGTGATACATATTCATAAAATGAGAGACCAAAATCGGTCATCTTAATTGTTGCGGAAAAACATTTTTTTAATATTTTATTTATTCATTTTCAAGCAGAGAGATACAGGAGATAGATAATGAGAGAGAGAGAGAGAGAGAGAGAGAGACAGAGAGAGAGAACCAAGGCCACCACCTTGTGGATCTGGCCTATGTGGGTCCTGGGGAATTGAACCAGGGGCCTTAGGCACTGGAGACAAGTGCCTTAACTCCTGAGCCATCTCTCCAGCCCAAAACATTTTTTTAAAATAAGCATCCTCTCATTAGAAAAACCTTGAACAAATTAGGTATAGAAGAAGACACGGAATGCAATATAAGCTTTACAGACCAAACCCACAGCTGGAATGAGAAAAGATTGAAGACTCTTCTAAGGTAAGTAACAAGTATGGAAATTTTCACCACTTTAATTTTGTAGAGAATGAGAAGTCTTGCTCAACACAACCTGGAAAAAGCAGAGTCCCTCAAAACCCTCCTCTCTCTGGCTTTGGTAATCAACTATGTTCCATAGTGTACTAACCACTCCCATTCTCCCCTTCCCTCCCTCGCTCTCTCTCTCTCTCTGGCTTCGCATCCCCCATGCTGCTTGAGTGTGACAACTCCGCTAATAAATCTCCAATTCTAAAAAGGAATTTCTCATCTAAGCTGCTCTCATGGAACCAGCATGCTCTCCCACAACGCCACCTCTCAGCAACATCTACTAGTCCCCTGTCTCTCACGATTGATTTAGCTGAAACGTAAGACTAAAACCATGAGACAATTTTGTGACACTGATCTGGGTAAGGATTATAGTTTGACTATTTTTTTAAGCCCTCAAAAAGCATAGACAGGGCTGGAGAGATGGCTCAGAGGTTAAGACACTTGCCTCCAGTGCCTAAGGCCCCAGGTTCAATTCCCCAGGACCCACATAAGCCAGACCCTCAAGGCGGTGGCTCTGGTGCTCTCTCACTCACTTATTCTCTCTCTCTCTCTCTCTCTGCTTGAAAAAGAATAAATAAAATATTTTTTTAAAAAGCAAAAAAAAAAAAAGATTAAACAAAGAGGCCTCTGCACATCATTGGAAAAACAGTAAAGAAACAACCCATCCAATAGGATAAAATATCTGCAAACTATATATATATACCTGATAAGGGATTGATATTCAGAATATATAAGGAACTCAACAGCAAAAATAATTCAATGGCACAATATGCTTGGGCTGGAAAGATGGCTCAGTGGTTAACATGCTTGCTTACAAAGCCTAACAACCAGGCCTCCATTCCCTAGTACCCATGTAATGCCAGATGCACAGTGGCACATGCATCTAGCTTTGCAGTGGCTTAGGGGCCCTGACACTCCCATACTTATTCTAGCTCTCTCCTTCTCTCTTTGTCTCTCTTCTTGCTACCTCTCTGTTTGCAAACAAAATAAATAAAAATAAAAAAACAATAGACTTAAATAGACATTTATCAAAAGAAGACACACAGATGGCCAATAGGAAGAAATGTTCCACATTGCTCCAATCCTCAGGGAAATTCTCATCAAACCCACAGATGACAGTAAGAATGTGTGTGGTGGTTTTCAATGCAATATCCCCATAACCTCTGGTGATTGTGATTAAATTTCTTACATAGTCCACACCCAGTGGAGTTTTTGGGAGGTGGGGCCCTACTGAAGGAAGTGTGTCATCAGGAGTGGACCTTGGGGCTAAGTCCAACCTTGTGTGCTCAGAGTCAGCTCCTGTTTGCTCTTCTCTCTCTCTGGATGTGTGATGAACTGAGCCAGCTTCCTCTTCCGTGCTAAAACTTCCCCTTGACACTGTAAGCCTGAAGTAAACCCTTTCCTCCCATAAGAGTGCTTTGTCCCAGCAATGAGAAAGGAACTGCAGCAATCAGTCTGGTGTGGTTATAAAACGGTACACATAGGCTCATGTGTTTGTACCCTTGGTTCCAAGCTTGCGGCTGTTACCTTTAGGAGGTGAAGTTTTGCTGAAGAAAGTGAATTACTGTGACCAGCTTTGAGATTTCACAGCCTGGCTCCTCTCCAGCCCATTTTCAGTTTCCTGCCTAGCTCTGCTCCCCTCCCCCGCTATGCCTTCTCTGCGTGACACTTCTCCTGGGAACTATAAGCTGGCTTGAATCCCTTTTCCTTCCATAGACTGCTTCAGGGTTGGTATTTGCTCACAGCTACAAGAAAGGAATTGATAAAGAATATTAACAAAAAGATAAAAAGTAGCAAGTGAAGGTGAAGGTACAGAGAATAAGGAAACTTACAAACTGGTGGTGGTAAGGGCAGAAATTAACATAGCTATCACATGAAACAGTATGGAAATTCATCAGGCAATTTATCGAGGACTACCATATAATTCAGCTGTGATAGATACTGCTGGGTATATGCGTAAATGAAATGATACATGTTATAGACACCTGGCCTCCAAGTTTATTAAAAACAATTCACAATAGCCAAGATGGGGAATGAACCCAAGTGTCATCATTTGAAGAAAGGATAAAATAAATATGCCCCGTATGTCTGTATCACTTTAACAGAATGATTACGCATACTACAATCGTATTCAGCCACCAAAAGGGAAACAATGCTGTCATTTTCAGCAACATGGGTGAACCCAGAGTGTATTATGTATTATGTTAAGTGAAATAAGACAAACTTAGATAATTTTACCTAGTCTCGCCTATGCAGAGTTTTTAAAACGTTGTTCTGAAAGAAATGAAATATAGATTAAGGGTCACTAAAAGCTGGGAAAGCGAGCCTGGGGAAGCGGAGGAGGAGAGGGTAGAGCTGTATTTCACATCCTTCATTCTACCCCTGGCTTGGTCTTTGCCCCTGAATCTTTGGGACATTCAGCATGAGATGCCTGAGTGGTAACATCATCAGCTTTATCTTAGAAAATAAATGTGACTGCTCTGCAGATAAAGAAATGGCAAGACACAAGACTGTGTGCAAAGGGACCACACAGGATATGATGAATAATTTAAGCTTTATAAATGATTATAGCTTAGAGATGAGATACAGGCAAAGGCTCAGCTTCACAGGATATTGATTGTCAAAAATTACAAGATTTTACAAAAAAAAAAAAAAGTTGAATATAAGGCTGACAAGAGTTAACTGTGAACCTCTGACTTGCACCGGTGCAATTTTCTGAGCAAGAAACAACTGGAGGGAAACCTGGGAAGGATCTTAAGTTGATTTTGGATATATTGAGTGTTTTTGACATTTCATGAAGATATTAAGTGAGAGCCAGAAATATGAGATTTTTGGCATGTGGATTCTTTCATAAGTAATAGTAAGTGTGAAGCCTATGATGGTTGATCTCACCCTTTTATTTACATTTTATTTACATTTGGCCGATTTTGGGAAAACAAGCACTAGAAAAATTCACATGCTTTCCTTGACATTTTATTTGACAGTTTGTTCAATTGTAAATAGTATTCAGTATAATTACAGTAACTACTTCCCAAGTTGTAAATTCAATTAATCAAAGAATAGCCTAGATAAATAAAAATATGTATGTGTATATATACTTATATACAATATCTATATAGGTATATTCCCCAAATAAGCATAAATTGTTTCTTTTAATATAAATGTAACAAAACCTCCAAATTTCCTTTAGAAATTATTTAATAAAAATTATTTAATGATTATTTAATTATTTAATAATCAAATAAGGATCTCTTAAAAACATGACAAGATTGCATTAATGATGAGAAATTTTCATTGACTAATGTTTTCCTTTTAATTACTTCATGAAGAGAAGAGAAAAAGTAATAAGTTCTAATTTGATGTAAATATGCTAAGTAGAGTTTTAAGATGGAAACAAAATTTGTTTTATAAAGATAAAAGTGAAAGAAGGGCAAGTTTAGCATAGAATGACATTTGAGATCATATTTCTGTTGGCTTATTTTCAAAACTTCAAGTATTTATATATATTGGATCTAAAAGTAATTAAACGGAGGCAGGATCAAATGATAGTGAAGCTATGCTGACGACATAGGAAAAGCCGGGGAGAGAAAACTGTCTCCTGTCTCGTCATCCCAGGGTTCTGGCTTGTCCTTTGTGCTGATGAACGAAGGAAGCTTTAGATGTCACTTGAAACGATAAGACCAGATGGTCTCTGGAGACAATATATGTTTTCCAAAGACATCTTGTCAAACACAATGAATAAATTATGCTTACTTTGAGACAAAATGATCTATTATCACTTTAAATTCCTAGCACTCTCCTCTCCTGGGCCTAAACTACACCTCATAAACCCACCCTACTACATTTTTTGAATGAGAAAAATTATTTAAACTGTAACATTATTACAGTTTACAGTTTCTGGACAATGTCAGAGATGGGAGGGGTGTTTCTTAGCAGCCTGGGAATATAAGGAGAGCCATTAAGCCTCTCTGTGTGCCCATTACAAAGACATTTAATTGCCTCTCTCACTTGAACAGCCAATACCCACACCGGGGAATGCCTCACTTTCCCTCATGGGATCACTCGCAGAAGCCTACACTTAGGCATGGTGGCACACACATTTAATCCCAGCACTAGGGTGGCAGTGGTAGGAGGATCTCTGTGAGTTGGAGGCCACCTGAGTGAATTCCAGGTCATCCTGTGCCAGAGCCAGCCCCTACGTTAAACAAAAACAAAAAACAAAATACAAAGGAGGAGGACTGGAGTGATTGCTCAGTGGTTAAGGCGCTTGCCTGCAAAGCCTAAGGACCTGGGTTTGATTCCCCAGTAAAGCCACATGCACAAGAAACCCACATTTGTTCTATCAGGTATAATATTCTTTCTGCTCCTCTTTTCTTGGAGCCATTTTCTAATTTTTAATAACATCTCCAACTGTGTCATAAACTCACCACTGACAAAACTTATAGAATGTCTGTGCTTTCTGGAGGTAAAGGATAGTTCCTGCTTACAACACGGCTGAGAATAATCTCCCCTTAGTTCTTTGGTCTATGATGAATAGTGTATAATATTGTGCTTATCAATGAGTGCTTCCTCATATAAAAATCAACAGATCATGTTTATAGAACATTGTTGAGATCAAGCACATGAATTAGTGGGGAAAACAGAGTCAGTGAAACTCCCACACTAGGGTATAAAAGAGGACCCTTTCTTGGCCCACAGTTTGATAACTGGTTATCATCTTCCTTTTCTTCCACTCCCCAACCAAACCTGGTTATGAAATGCAGGCCAGCTCAGAACCTTATGCTCATATATGTTGTTGTTGACCACATCAGTGGAAAAAGAATAGTGCTCCAAAAGTGAGGGACTGCATGACCACCCAGGTATTTGTGACTCAGTCACAAAACAAAAGCAAAAGCACTAAAACTCCAGGCTTCCTCAAGAAGAGCGCTTCCCTTGTCTAGGAGAGGCTGTGTTCTATAGAAATCGGAAGAGACTTAATTGCTCTCAATGCCAAAAGTCTGTCAATGGCAAAGGAAAAATGGCATGATCGTATTTGTTTTTCATTTCTATAACACCCAAATTTTACTTTTTCCTTATAAGCAACAAACTACAACTCAAAATGTTTGCATGAAAACAGCAGAGACAACCAACAGCCATGAACCCTAGGGAAGAACTGGGCTGCAGCCAATACACAGCCCATGGAAACACCGGACTCTCTGCCCTAATATCCCCAGAACATTCTGTCTGGAAGGAAAAGCCAGCCTCAGTCACACCAACCTACTCATGCACCGCAAAGCTTGTTGCCAGAGCCTGAAAATATTATAGTTCTTTTCTTCCAGAGAAGAAAGGAGCTCCCTTTAATCCAAAGTAGAAAGGATTAAGGGTTGATAATGGAAATTTTAGGTAGCCAGAAATAAGCTTCCAATAGCTCGCATTGTTTCTTTGTAAGAACAGAGACGTGGGTGTTGCTGTCAAGAAGCTGAGGACACAGTTCCATCCAGAGAAATGAACAGGTCTTCCAGTCAAGAGAGGCAGCAGGAATTGGGCTGCATGACACTTTTATTATATATATTTTTTTCTTTTATTGGCTACAGTTTTAATAGCTGAGATTTGGTAAGTAGAAACTCTATTAATGTTATGTTTGATCAATCTTTGAATTTAGTTTAAAAATGGAAACTTTTCAGCTGTTATGCTTCTTGAATTGTATAATTTAAGTGAAAAACACTGAAAATAAGGAATTCTTCTGTCTAGACTGCAGTCGTATCTATTTAATTGAGCTTTCTCTTTGGCTTTCTTGAGCTAGACTATGACAGAGAGAACTAAGCAGCATAATTACAATGCTATGAATTTTTCTATTTTCTTCTAAACTAACTTCTTCATCTGCTACAGTTCAAGTGGTGTCAATAAATTGTACAACTTGACAGCCATTATGGTTTGTTCTAGGAAATCAGGAGGGAAATGCATCATTTCTGAGTACACTATTGTAATTTTTCTAATGCCGAAAAGCAATATCCTAAAAGTCTTGGAAAATGTTGAACTCGTTCTATAAAATCAATTTAATAGATAATTGAACTATGGAATATTGTATATATTATGTTAGATATAAAACATATAGTGATTAAAAAATTCACATATTTTCTGATAAAAATTGCAATTAATCCCATTCAAACTTTACTCCTAGCTATTTGTATAATAAACTAGAACCTACACTATCCTCCCTTCTTCTGCAAAATCACTCAATAGTTACTTTTCATAATATTTTTTATGTTTCTAAGGATTATTTTCTGTCCTCTTAATAATTTTTTTCTTCTGCTATCAGCCATGTTTATTTCCTCCATTTCCAGGTTGTTTTTCTGTTACAGCTGGTTCATCTTGCAAAGTGGTGAGAAACATTTTCCCTGCATCAACCCAGACACGCTGCTAAACTTCCAATCCAGACAAAGGAAAGCAAGGTGCTCAGCACAGGTCCCAGGTGAGTCTAAACAGCATCCCCCTGTGCGCAAATCAGACGTGGGCTAGACTCTGAGAAGGAGAACTACGCACCTTGACACAGATTGCAGGTGAGCTCTAATAGGCTCAATCTTATACCCAATCCAAACAGCTTGTAAGGTACCTGCCCAGAAAATGGAAGATCAAGCCTCTCATAAGACCTAGTGAGCTCTGGATAGGCTCCTGCTGTGGGTATCCCAGGCATCATGTATGTAGATTGCCTGCCCACACACATGGAGAGCAAACCAGGCCTGTAGGCACAGGTCCCAGGTGAGCCCTATAGTCTCCCCTCGAGCCTGGTCCAGACATGCATTTATACCACCCTGAGCAAAGAGGACTAGGCCACTTTGGCACAGGTCCTTAGTGAGCAGGCAGCAGGCTCCACCCTGTGCTGAGACAGGATTGTAAGCCACCCAGAAAAAAGATCAGGCCACTCAGTACAGCTTCTCATGGAATGCTGGGCCCAATCTATGCAGGCTGCCCTCCCTGGACAAGGAGAACCAGGCTCTTAGGCGCAGGCTCCCATCCACACCTGGAGTAGACCACTTCCAGTAGGCCTGTCCAGGCCCAGTGAGTTGACCATCCAGACACATGTCTGTTACTGAAGCAGCCCCATCTTCAGCCCACCTTGAGCCCCCAGTAGAACTGCTTTGTCTACATTCTTGTTGAGACCAAGGGATTATCTCAAGATAGGCAAATCCTAACACAAAATCCAAGAAACAATGTAAGATATCCCCAGCAGGAATGCCTAGTCTGATAGTTGAGTCCTTCAATGCCTCTAATGTAAACTACTTAGAGGAAACTACAGAATTCCAAAACACAGTTATGATAAACACCTACAGCAAACTTTAGGGAGACATGATCAAATGACTTAACTGGATACAGAAGAATCCACTAGAAGAACTCAATGGGAACAAAAATAATTCAAAGGGGAGATACACAAACACCTGATGAATTCCAAGAGAACAGAGACAATCAGCTAAGTGTAATGCGAAATTCAAGCTAAGAAAGACTCACAGAAAAGCCATACTAATAGAATAGATCATATGGAGGAGAATATCAGGACTTAAAGACAAGTCCAAGGAAATAGTTTAGAAGGCCAAAATCAATGACAAGTTAAAAAGAAAAAAAAATACAATAGACCAATATCACTGATTAACTTAGATGCAAAAAATCTTATTAAAATTCCTGTAAATCAAATCCAAGAACACATCAAAATATCATCCACCTTGATCAAGTAGCTTTCAACCCAGGGATTTAGGAATGAAATTGATAAGTGAGAACTGCTTGTTTTTATGGTATGTCATTTTTAAGACAAGGGTTTGTTTGCTAGGAAAGAATTTCGCTAAACAAACAGAACATGATGGCCTGTGGTTAAGAGTCAACTTTCTTATCTAGTTTGTGGTATGGGCAACTGCATTCCTCAACCTACATCAGCATACATTTTTATCTGACTTTGCCATTATGAACATCCTTGACCCAAGGTGCTGTGCATGCAACCAAGCACACTCTCAGAAGGGTTTAGGCATGACAGTGCTTTTCAGCAAATCAACGTTCTCTGATTAGATACAAGGCCTGCTCAGTGGGAGGGAATTCATACCTGGGACTGAGAACCAAGTTAGAAGGCTTGGAAGACCATAGACACTAGAGGAAAGGTTCCAGTGTTCTTTGACTAAATGGGGAGGTTGGACTCATCCCAAAGCCTTGCTAATGGGCATGTTGATCCCCTTTGATCAGCAGTCTGTCTCACTCTTGGTTGTTGTGATGGTTAAATTTTGTTGTCAGTTTGACCTGTTTAGTAATCTTGGGTGCATCTCTGAGGTTGTTTACAGGAAGGTAGTCCTCTCAGTAGAGGGCAGGATGTAAGGAGGCTCAAGGGAGCTAGAAATAAATTTTCCTTCCTGGGAGGGCAATGTAGGAGGAAAATTCCAGATACTCAAGGAGACAAGTCTGGGGAAGGACCTGCCCTAAGGCTATATATAAGGGTAGAAAATCTCCTCTCTTTTCCTTGCCTGTTTATTGCTGTGTGTGGTATTAGTAATGGCCTCTCTCTCTCTCTCTCTCTCTCTCTCTCTCTCTCT
>PVHP010004030.1:0-39346 GCA_004024765.1 Zapus hudsonius | reverse complement strand
CTGACTATGACAGATACAGAAGCTGCTTTTTACATATGGTAGTTACTGCCAGGGAGTCCCAAGACTCATCAAAAGAAAGAGAAAGCTAAGTGCCTAGTGCAGGAAGATTCATTTCTATTATTCCTGCCTAGGCTCAGGAAACATTGTAAAGGATTACTGTGTCTGACTTTATGTGGGCCCTACTCTGAAGAACCTGAACTCAGATCTTTCTGTTTGCATGGTAAGTGCATTGCCAGCTAAGTATATCCCCAGTCCTGAAATATATGTTTGCCCTTTTCTTAGCATTAGCTTGTTAGTTTTAACTCCTCAAACATAACCCCAATTCCACCAAAAATAGTTAGTTATAAAAATATCTCATTTTATATCAGTCCTATTTAATCCTTTCTTTCCAGATAAACCTAGTGTTCTTTCTTGTGTGTGTATGTACATTTATATATATATATATGTATATATATATATCATTCCCTTTATCTAGATTGCGATCATTATTCAATATTGGAAATATGCTATTGATGTAGTATAGTTGTTTTCAATCTTCAAGTGGAATGCTTGCTTTTGCACTTAGATCACCATTTTGCCATTATATGTTGTCATTTGTGTATTTATTTTTACTTCTTACTAATAAATTCCTAAAAATATATGTTACTGATTTTTCCTTCAGTAAGGATTCCATAACTTGGAACTCATCTGTAAGCACTATATTACCTTACAACAAACAAAAACCAGAAGGAAACAGTGTTCATCTGGTTAAGTCTGGAAATTTAGCAGAAACAAAGTCATCAGAATGGATTTCCCAGGGTCAAGAATGTGAAGAGCAGTGGAGATATGGTGATATGTAATGAGTTGTTTTAATACATGATGAGAAAATCCCTAAATTGTAATTTACAATCAAAACAGTTGGTGGCACCTTTGAAGCAATTTTTGTTTTTGACAGTAGTTATGCCGCCTTCAAATCATGATTGGAGAACGACAGTGATGCTCTAATCCTTCATATTTGCATTGATTTGGATAGTTTTTATGATCAGATATCTCATTTTAATGTAGGTTCTATTCACTGTGCTTTTACAAAGAAAAAGAGTAACTGTGTTCCAAATAATATTTCATATTTTCAATATATTTTTGTAAAAGTTTTACCCTGATAAAGATTTCCTCCTTTATGAAGGCAAAATGTAGTTCCTTGCAGAAAGTATATGTTACTCAATTGTAGAGTCAAGTTGAATATATCCAACAGCATGGGACAAGGAAAGGATACAATTCACATCTTTTTAGATTTCCCCAGTACTCTTTGCATGGCTTAAAATTCTTATGAGAACAAGTTTTTTCTTTGGGTTAAAATATTTCAAACTCAGTTTAATCAGTTTAAAAACAAAGGCCCTTGAGAAGTTTAATGTATTTTTTCTCTGTTAGCGCCAGACAAAAAGGGTCTTGAATACAATCAGTGATTCTATAAATGGAATTTTGTAGTTTTTCTGGGGTCTACTGAAGGTGTGATTAGTCTTAATTCTTCCCTGAATATAATGCTAAGTGAGAGATCTGTGCAAGGATCACACATGAAGAACAAATTTGATAGATACGGAGTAAGAATGCAGGGCTGGGCTGGGGAGATGATTCAGTGGTTAAAAGCACTTGCTTGCAGAGCTAATGGCCCGGTGTTTAATTCCCCAGTGCTCAAGTAAATCCAGATGCACAAAGTGGCAAATGAATCTGGAATTTGTTCTCAGTGGATAGAGGCTCTCTCTGATTCTCTCTCTCTTTCTCTTTCTCCAAATAAATGATAAATTAAAAATTAAATAACAATGTAGTATTGACCAGCATCTAAGTATCCTTCAGGACACTTCATTCCAGTATTTAACCCACCACTCCAGTTTGCTCTGGAAGTTAAGTGTTGGAGTGGAGGGGAATGACTATGCCATTCTCTTGGACAGTACAACGTTAAAGGTAAACAAAGATAGACACAAAAGTGGTAAAGATAGATTTTAATCAGTAAATATTTTTGCAGTAGGATTTATTGTGAACTGAGTTTAATTTGGATTATGCAGAGCTGACGGGGAATATTTAGTAAGTGCATAGGGAGCTGGAAGAGAGGAGCTTTAGTTTCAGGGAATTACAGAAGGTTGTTTAGTATACATATCAGGGAGGCCAGCTGCAACTGTTCTCTGGAGATAACTTAAATTGGGATTCTATCTCCCCATCCCAGAAACTGAGACACAGACACCCAATCTTTCCTGATCATTACTTTTCTAAGAATAGCTTTCAGGTGTTTGAAAAGACCCCTGGGTGGTAGGGGGTACATATGTTATACAAGAGATAGAAATCAATACCCAATTAGAAGCCATTTTAGTGGCTGTTCTAAGAATGGAGGCAAGAATCCTACCTCGGGTGTTGAGTAGACACACAGTAGTACATTTTCTGGATGGCTCTGGGCTTTTCTAGACATGAATCTAAAAGACAATTATGTTGTGCTTAAAATGTGGCTTCAGGCTGCAAGAAGATTAATTCTTTTACTGAAGGTGTTTGAAGGGAGTGATATAGATTTTGGCAGTTCTCAATAGCTGACAGAGAAAAAGTTCTGAATGGGCTGGACATTTGAATGTTATGTTTCTATGTGTTATCTAGACAATCCAATCAGAATAACAAATGTTTTTATGAGTCAGTTTCAGGTTTGTTACTGTCATTGATATGATTATTATTTTTTTTATTTTATTTAGCTAAGTTGAGTGAAGAGAGTCAGAATGGGTTCCTATCGAGTAGCTAAGCTCAGCCAGGATAACTTTTGCCCCTGTGGGCATGATTTACAATATCCAGATTTTTGCTTATCACATCTGAGGAGGGAGGTATTACTAGGGGAACCCATCAGGTACCAGTGGGAGATGATGCCAGACCCCCACCATGCACAGGACAGGAGCTAGGATTTGGTTCTCAGCTGGTGATACTGTTTTGAGAGCTTGTGGAACCTTTTGGAAGTGGGGCTTGCCTGGAGAAAGGGGATCACTGAGGAGTTGGCTTTGAGATGTAGGTATCATCCCTGCATCTAGACCTCTCCTGTCTTCCTTACCCATGGGCATGAAAGCCAGCAGCCTCATGCTCCTGCCATCATAGCTATGAGCTACTCCTACCAACATGCCACAAACTGAGCCAAAATAAATTCTTCATCCTTTAAAATCCTTAACCAGGTGTTTAATCATAGTAACAAAAAAGTAACCAATACAGTGGGGGCCACTGTTGTGATAAAACTGAACGTGTTTTTCATTGGACTTCAGAACTGATTTATGGGAAGAATATGGATGAATTTGGAGCTAATGACAAGAGAAATCCAGGAATGTTGTGGTCGAGTTTAAAGGATAATTCTGGTGGGAATTTTGAAGACCAGAGTGCTAATAGAAATACAGATGGTAAAGGCTGAGAGTTTTAGTCATGGTTCTCTGGAGAAACAGAACTGATAGAATGAATTGTAGTAAAAAGTAGTTGCATTGATTAGCTCACAGCAGTCCCACAATAGCAGTCTGCAAGCCTGAGAGTCAAGGAACTGATAGTCACTCAGTCCACCTTAGCTGGGTGCCTCAGCAGTCCTAATCCAGCCTGGGGAGCTGCTGGTAGTCAATTCAGGCTGGAAGGCTGAGGAAACGTCATTCCAATGCCAATGAAGGGACAGCTGAGCAGGACGGATGCACATCCAAGTGACAATGAGCAGCACCAGCCAGGCAGGAGGCAAGAGAGATGTTTTTCCACTTTATATACCCTTGGGAGGGCTCTTATAGCCCTTTCCTAGACTTATTGACTTCCTGAGTCTAAAATTTTCTTTCTGCACTGCCCTCCTAGGAAGGGATGTTTGTTTCTAGCTAACATGACTTCCTGAATTTCCTGAGCCTCTTTTGTCTCTTCAATTCAGAGAAAATCTGCTACACAACACTCAAGATTACTGTGGATTGCTAACAGGTCAAGTTAAAAACAAAATTTAGTCATGACACTGAGTTAATGCGGTTCCTGGGGATGGGGGTGGTAAGGTCTCTGATGGTTTTAAAGTAAGCTATCCATAGCCTCTGGGGTTTGAAAAATTATTCACCAGTTGGTGGCACTGTTTGGGGAGATCAGGGAGCCTTCAGAAGGTGGAGCCTTTGCTGGGGGCATTGCGTCACTGTGACAGGCCGTCATGTGTTACAGTCCAGCCCCATTTTCTAGATTCAGCTTATTCTTTCTAATTCTTCTATCCCAATATGAAGATGTGATGCCCAGCTATTCACTCCTACCATGATTTCCTTGGCATTATGAAACATCCACTTGAAACTGTCAGCCAGAAATAAACCCTTTCACTTCACAAGCTGCTTCTCGTCAGGTGTCTGTCCCAACTAGAAAGTAACTTTTGCAAGGACTTTTTCAGAAATTGGCAAAAATGGTATATTTATGCATTGCTCACTGCATTTACACAGGTTTACTGTGAGATAGAGTAAAACATGGGTCAGAAAGACTTGAGAAATGTTCATTTTGGCAAAGAAAGGAGTTTGAGCCTTGTTAATGTTGAGGACAAGTCATTGAGGACAAAATGGATGTAATTGGTAAAGACACTAGAACAGTTAAGGAGAAATTTTGGACATTTCACTGGAATAATAGGGATAAAGTACTTTAAGGGCAAGACCATACCCACTGAGAATGTATGACAATATAAATTCATTTTATATTTTTCATTTGATAAGAGTGTGTTTGAGCTAGAGTGTTTCCTTGGCTTCTTCCTTAAGTGGAGTACCTGGGAAATTAAGTTCCCCACAGCTGTGGTCCAGTGGGGACAGGACATATCTCCAGCTTGCAACAGAACTTCAGTACATTTGGTGCTGGCTTGGCAGGCAGGCAAGTTGTCAAAGGGTTCGTGGGATATTGCACCAAGGTTCCAGAATTTCCCCAAAGGCAAACCATATGCAAGAGTCAGATTCCCTATTTGCAACTTCTCAGTGGACTGAAATTGTGGAAATAAAGATTATTTTTCAGTAGAGTTGCCAGGTCATTGTGTTGCCAGAAATGTCAGACAAGGGACAGCTGTAGGAACTGAGTGGACAAGCCAAAGAGGGAAGCCATTTAAATCACCAGAAATGGAGCTGGAGCCCACTGCCATCTAAGGATGCTAACAGTTGCTCCAGATGCAGGATGTAGAGTCACATGTGGGATTCCGTAGTTGTGCTCCTCCTGATTTTCAGTCTTGCTTTGCACAATATTTTCTTGCTATGTTCTGGATGCTTTCATCTAGAAGGGATGTTTAGTCTATGCCTTTGTATGTCAGAATAAATATTTTTTTCTTTTTTCTTTTACAACAACTCACATTTAAGAGATTGCTTTGATTATCTGAAGAGACTTTGAACCCTTGAACAGTGTTAAAACTCTTAGACTATTTGA
Source organism: Zapus hudsonius (assembly GCA_004024765.1). Taxonomy (NCBI): domain Eukaryota; kingdom Metazoa; phylum Chordata; class Mammalia; order Rodentia; family Dipodidae; genus Zapus; species Zapus hudsonius. The sequence goes on along the minus strand of PVHP010004030.1, from coordinate 33,964 downwards.
GACTTTTGGAGTTGGACTCAATGCAAATTGCATAATGAGATAGTCATGAGCCTCTTAGGACCAGGAGAAGAGTGCTCTGATTTGGTTGTAAAGTATCATTTATTTTCCCCCATATTTATTGATAGTAATTACCTACATTGTATGAGCAAGTCTTGTGATGGTACCCCCATTTCCCTCCTCCCTGTCCCCAACCTGCTGGGGGCCCTCCTCAGTGGGATTGCCAGGTTTTTTTTCTTTGTGTGTTGTTGTTGAGGGGGCAATGACTCTGGATATTCTCCCCCACCATGGATGTTTCAGTCTTTCAGCCTCTTCTTCTACTCAGATCCCTGAGTCATGGTGGGTGAGTTTTCAGGCTGCTTTCCTGTTGAGTTCTTAAAAGTCTCTGGATTTCTGCTTTGGGTTGTGTTGAGTATCCTCAGTGTCTGTCTCCATTATCCTTTCATAGGTTATCTGACTTCTGGAGGTAGGTCTCTTGCTCATCTCACCACTTCCTCAAAGGTTTCCTTTGGGCTCTGTATCATAAGTTAGGGGTGGTTCGTCTCCTGCCTGGGTGATAGGCAACATCTCAGGTACTGTTGGGGGGCAGTTGTCCATGGTTCTCACTGCTTTATGAAACATACAAACAGAATCTCCAACTGAAAGTGAGATCAGTGTAGGTTAGATGAGATAAACATTGTTAATTTGGCAAGACTCTAATGGGTATAGCCTCTCTGTAGATATCTGGTTAGTGGGGATTTCCCCCTTGGAACCCAGGTTCTTGGTCCTCAAAATGGTTTACCATGGATCCCAGTTCCAGTTCAGGATTATCTACCACTGAGAGGATCTGTTAGCCAATTAGCAAGCTGTTGATTACCCAGCTAGGTTTAACACCACTATTGCACAGATGATCACTTCTTGGCTCTCTATTCTCTACAATATAACAGTGTCTTTTTAGCATTCTTGTAGCATCATTCGGTGTTGTGTATCAGTGACCTCTGCTTTCTCGAAATATGGTGTAATTATTTTGGAAGATTGTGGAACCTTTAGATGGACGTGGAAGTGGGTCACTGAGGGGCAGACTTTGAGGTTTTTAGTTGAGTCCATCTTCTGATCCTCTCTCTACTTCCCAATCTAGGGAGATATAAGCAAGCAGCCTCACATTAATTCCTGCTGACACGGTGATGAGCTGTTCTCAACACCACCGTGCTCCGTATGCTAGAATGGACTACATTGGGAAATACCCTTAAGCCATGAGCCAAAATATACCCTGCCTCCCTTAAATTATTTTAGCCAGCTGTTTCATCACTGTCATGAGAACAGTAACCAGCACAGTAGCTCTCCTCAAGAGAGAGCTCAAAATGCCAATAGTTACAAGAACCAAAAACCCTTCACTGGGAAATACATGAGTGAAGTTCTGGACCTTTCTCTTGGCTCCATTTGTAAAATTCTTTATTCAAGTCAGATTTAGCAAGAAAGCTGCTGTCAGGTTGTCAAGAATCCCCCATCCTTGATATGTGATCAATATCTGTACCTGATCCTGATCCTGCACTGCCCTCCAAGAGCTGAGCATCCTAAACTGTCTTCAGAAAGAACCAGGTTGGGTTAGCTTAGCAAGAATCCTTTTGACCTCTGATACTTTGTCTTAACTATATTTTTCGTTCCTCTCCAGCTTCCTCGTGTTCCACTTGCCCATGCTGTGTTCAGATTTACCACTGTAAAACCTGGCTGGTCGTGGTCCCTGCACCTATCAGGACAGGTCTGAATAAAGTCTTATTTATGTGGCAAATAACTTTGGGTTATTCTTTCTTCAGCAACAGAAATAACTTCTTAAAATGCTAAAAGGCATAATTCTGTGATGATTGGACAGAGATTGAAAAGTACATGTAGCTGTGGGCATAGTTCAGTGTAAAGGAATCAGCATGTATGATTCCTGAGTTTGATCCCTAACACCACACAGAGAAACAAATAACACCCCCCAAAAAATGTAACTAGTGATCTGATATGAATTCTATAATGTATCAATTATGTCACAGCAAGAGGCCCAAGATAAAACTTAGAAGACACACAAGTGACAAAGAGTGTCCTCCAGCAGGTCAGGCAGACCTCTAAGTACTTGGTACTAGGTTGGAGAAGAAAAGTCTGGGTGATAAAAGTTAGCAAAATTAAGTCCCTGAGGATGCCATGTTTGACTGAGAAACACACATAATGAATCATCTATAAAAACGTGATAGAAGCTGTACACAGTAATTAGAAACATGGAAGAAACTAGCAATAGGTGGGCTGTAAAGGGGGAACACTTCCTAAAGGGGAAGGTATTTTAAGTATGTCTTAATTCAAAAAATTATTTCCCAATTTAAAAAAAGGAGAGAGGAGGATGACCGCTATGAGTTCAAGGCCACCCTGAGACTACATATTGAATTCCAGGTCAGCCTGGACTAGAGTGAGACCCTACCTCGAAAAACTTGAAAAACAAAACAACAACAAAAAAAAAAAACTGTCTATCGACACAAAAACCCCTAAGCTCACAACATTAAAGCAGCCTTAACACTCACCCACCACGACTCAGGGAACTGAGCGGAAGAGGGGGCGGAAAGAGTGTGAGAGCCGTGGTGGGGGAGAATATCAGAGGCATGGCACCCTCAGTAACAACACACTTGGGTCAGGAGAAGCAGGCTGAGTACTAGGCTATCCATGGTCGCCTGCCACAAGGACTGATCCAGACGACCCACAGAGAAGGATATCCAGCTGATTGGGGATGGGGGGGGGCATCGGGGAATTGGGGATAACAACTCATTGTTCGGCCACTAAACAATGTAACTCATTGTGGACAATAATAAAAAACAAAAAAAAAGAAAGTCCAAACCAATTAAAAAAAAAGGAGAGAGGATAACTAGAAGATAGAGAAGCACAAAACAGCATGGTGTATTCAATAACGAGATATATTCCTATGTCAAGAAAAGACCACGGTGTGTTGGGGGATGTTTTACTGTAAGAGTCGTCTACCTGGAAGGACTGATGAGAGGCAAAGTATGAAGATCATGCAAGCCCTTTGTGTTCTTAGAAGTTTAGAATCTAAGTGCAGAAAAATTTTGAAATCAGAGAAATAAGTGATAAGGCTGGGCTAGCACCGCAAACAGGAAGACAACCACAGCTAAGTGAGAGAATATAGGAGGGAAACACACATGGAAAGAAATGTGAAAAGCCAAAAGTGTTTCTAGGGATTTCTTTCCAGTGCTTAGTGGAAGAAGTAGGGCAGTTAAGTTTTGGGACTTTAGGGAAGGGAGGGAGATTGAGGAAATAGCATACAAAGTAATGAATTATTTTTCTCTATAAGTTGATGAGGAAGTTTTAATTCACACACAAACGTACATTAGTATTCCATTACACAGACCGGGATAAGATAATTTTATGTTTCACATATTAGTGATTTATTACATCTCACAAGCCAGTATTGTGATTGAGGTTTTAAAGTCTAGAAAGTGCTATTTAACAAAAATTGTATTGAGTGGGGATGGATACAAGAATAACACACAGCCTGGAGAAAATAATGCACAGGGGACAGTATAATTAAGTGCTAACACTTACAAAATGTATAATATTTATTCCAGAAAAAAATGTAAAGAGAAACAGTAGTACAAAAGGCTTAACAAAAATACCATCAACCAAAAAATTGAATTAGGGATCTAATATAAATATCTACCTTTTAAAGGTCCTACAGAGCTGGTGGGAGTGGCCGGGCCTGCTGGAAGGCAGAACATAAGTGAGCAGAGAGAAGGAGCGGATTTTCAGTCTGGGGGGAAGGAGCACAGATCTCCATGTGGTTGAACAAGAGGTCTTCTCTGCACAATGAGGAAACTAGTTTTGTTTTCTTTTAATAAAATTTTACTCTGAAAGGCAACAGAGCCTTTAGTTTACAAAGCCAGTTGACTGTGATACTTGGTTTTGGTTGTCAATGTGACCAAATTAAGAGTTGTCTGTGAGTAACAAACCATAAGAGGGTTGAGAGTTTGGGGGCGGGGAGGGTGTCTCCAGAGAGGAGTGGTGTGTGAGTCAATGACTGAGGGACAAAAACATGCACTAAATATGGACAACACCACCCCTGAGTCTGGGAACCTGCATGAAAGGAAAGCAGAGAGAGTGGAGGCATATATAATGCAAGCCTCTTTTTATTCCTAAGTGAATATTCTTCTGATGCCATCATTAGTGGACACTAGACTCCAGCTTTGATGGTCTTTCAACACAGGTTCAATGCCACTGACTCTCTAGGGAGCTTCCATACCTTCCCGCCCAGACTAGAGCTGCTGAGAGTTCTGCCTTCTTCAAGTCAGCAGCTACTGGTTCTCTGGCTCTCCAGTGTGTAGACCGTCATTGTTATCTCCAAAGTCTGCTGCTGTGTAAGTCAGTTCAGCATGTCAAGTCCACCACACACATATGTGATAGATATATGACATATGTGTGTATGTATATGTGTGTTTGTGTACACACACTTTGTTTCTCTAGAGAACCCTGATATAAGAATAAAATTACAAAGCAGGGTTGTTTGTTTTTTGAAGTAGGGTCTCACCAGCTGTATCAGTTACATTTTTCATTGCTGGCACAAAGTAACTGACCAGAAGCAGCTTATGGAAGGAAGGATTCAATTTAGTTTGCAGTTCCAGTGATTAGTGTCCATGACAGGGAAAACCTGGCAGAAGCAGGAAGCTGCCATCACATTATATCAATAGGTAAGAAGCAGAAAGACAAAAATACATATGGGGCCCAGCTATAAAATACCAATCCTTACACCCTTGCCCCAGGGACACACTCTTTCCGGCATGGCCCCACCTCCTAATGTTTCCAGAACCTTCCAGAATGATGTCACCAACTAGGGATCAAGTGGTCAAACACATAAGCCTATGGGAGACATTTACATTTCAATTGCTTCATTCTGCCCCTCACTCCCATAGACTCCTGGCCATCTCGTACTGCAAAATGCCATTCAGGCCAAATTTGAAAGTCTCCATAGTATTTATCAGTCATAGTTCTATTCAAAATATTTCTCATCTTAGATGGAAAGCAGTCTCTTAACTGTGAGCCCTTTAAAATAAAAAGCACAAGTTACATACCACCAACATATATTTGGACAGATATATTTTTTTTTCATTCCGAAAGGAAAAAAGGGGGCAAAGCAAGGAGAGCTTGGACGACAATAAAATGGGAACTCAGCAGGGACAATGGAAAATTCTGTAACTACATGTCCAGTATCTATGCCTCTTGATGAAATCAACTTGACTCCAAAAGGCTTGGGTAGCTCTTCCCCTCCAGTAATGTCACCTGCAGCCTCTCTTTGCACCAGATCCACCCCGATCCTACAGCTTTTCTTGGCCGATGTCCCATGGTACTTTCAGCTCTAACATAACTTGAGGTTCACTTTCATAGCTTTGCACAGTGGCCAGGCATCCTTGCGGAATTCTGGCACCATCTCACATTGCTTAGCCTCAGTGGCTCTCTGGAAATTCAGGACCCCATGCATTGGCCATTTTTTTATTCTTCCATGTGGGCAATGCAGACCAGGTCTGCTCCCGGATGAAGCCTGGAGCTCATGAAACACTGCCTTTGTATGCTGACCTTGAGGGTAGACTTCTTTCAACATTCTTCCTTCAGGCCTTTTCTTTTCTAAAGAATTCATATTCTTCTCTCTTAAGCATTGAATGGGTTGGATATTTTCCTTGGGACAGCCTTCTTTCTCATTGTACCAGTGGCTTGTTTTTAATGGTGGTAATCTCTTTAGCTATCACACCTGAAGAAGCTGTAGTCTCTGTGCCTGGGATTCTAAAGTTTCTCAGATTTATTCCCCTGACAAACTTCACATGTGTCAAGTCTTTCAGTATTTGCTCTCTTTCACTGTAAATCTGTCAGGGCATAAAAGGAAAGACACACCACTCATTCAATGCTCTTCTGCCTTGAAATTTCTTCCACCAAACACAGCAGTTAATTACTCTTAAGTTCAATTCTTCTCAAATTCTCAAGATATGGGCAAATAACAACCAGATTCACTGCCATAACGTCATGCGAACTGCCTCTGACAGTGTCCTTAGCCCTTCTAAATCCTCATCATGAATCAAGCCACCACAGTCTACATTTCTGTCAGCAGTTTCAAACTCCCAACAGAATAGCATGGTAAGCTGTTTATACGGCACTGTAAGGCTTTTCTGTGTCAAAGGTACAAATCCTTCCAATTTCCTATGCAAACCAATTCCAAAAGACTAAGAAGTACACGGTCAGGTTTATCACAGAAATGTCCCCACTTCCAATACCAATTTTCTGTATCAATTATTTTCTCATTGCTGTGACAAAATACCTAATCAGACGCAATTAATGGAAGGAAAAAAAAAAGGTAATAAGGCTTAGCTCCAGAATATAGGGTCTATCAAAGCCAGGAAAACATAGCAGACGTAGAAAGCAGGCATCACTCTGTAATATTAGCAGAGAAAAAGCAGAGAGAGAGACAGAGAAAGAGAGAGAGAGAACTGCACATGGGGACCAGCTATAACACCTAAGTCCATCTTCCCCTCAATGACTCCACCTCCGAATGCTTCCACAACAGCGTGACCACCTGGTGATCAAGTGTTCAAACACATGATATGATGCATTTACAATCAAACCAAATAAAAAACATCATATGAGAAATTTATTTTTTTATGCCAGCGGTCTCTGTTTACTCCAGCTGTCATTGACCAGCTTCCCCTGGCATCTTATGCACTGGCATGAACCGAAGTCTGCCACCAAGAGCAGGCTGAACACACTGCATACTAGGAGAACAGCAAAGGATGCAATGGAGGAGCCAAAACCTGGGGCATTCAACAGCTTTTAATTCGGCCAAATAATTCACTCAGTGAAGGGGAGCCCTTAACTGGAACTGGGGACTCAGAACACCGGGAACCAGAATCTTAGGCCCCCAAAGAGAAATGTACTATACAAGTGATTTATATAGAGCTATTAACAATAGCATCTAGCCAACTCAGAAATGTGTCTCAGTTAACCTATATACTGATCTCACTCTCCAATGGAGATTCTGTTTGTATCTTTCAGAATGCAGAGAGAGAGAGCTATGGATCCTCCAACCCTACCAAGGAACCACAGGCTGATAGCTGATACCCGGGCAAGAGATGAGCCACACCAGATCTACCATGAAGGATCCAGATAGAATCTCACAGAGAGTCGTGGGATAAGCAAAAGGCCTATAACCACAGCCAATCAGTCAACACAGAATATGCCAGCCAGCCAGACAACAACTATTTTCAATGCAACCTAAAGCAGAAGTACAGAGACCCCCTAAGACCTCAACAATTTGGCAGCCCACCATGACTCAGGGAACTGAGCGGAAGAGGGAGCAGAAAGACTGTAAGAGCCATGGTGGGGGAGAATATCCAGAGACATGGATCCCCTCAGTAACAACATACAAAGGGGGGTGGAACTGGGTTGTCTTCTAGGTTATCCATAACCCCCTACCCCATGGACTGATCCAGACTACCTACAGAGGAGGAAATCCAGCCGATTGGGGATAGGGAAGAGGGAAACTGGGGAAATGGCGATACCAACTCATTATTGGCCCAGTCAATGTATCTAAATACTGACAATAAAGGGAAAAAGAAATTTAATATTTTAAATGAGTAGAATAATTAAATAAGTGCTTAAATAATTTTTGTTGGACTAAAGAAATTGCTCAGTGGTTAAAGACACTTGCTTCCAATGCCTAAAGGTCCAGTTTCGATTCCTTAGTATTTGCTTAAAGCCAGATGCACAAAGTGGTTGGTGTATGTATCTACAGATCTTTTGCAGAGGCTGAAGGCCCTGATGTGCTCATGCATCTCTCTCTCTAAAATAAATAAATAAAATGCTTTTAAAAACAATAATAATATTTTTTGTGGAAAAGCAGAAGTATAGAACTCAGTTTGGGAATCAACCAATAATAATATACTTTTAATTCATTCCCTTACTATATATTTATTAAACAATAACTGTGTATCTATCCTTGTTTTTTTCTCTATGAGATACTGTTATATAAGCAAGTCAAAACCTGGCATTTTAGCACTTAATAATAACGTTGGTAATAATGCCTAGGTAATAATAAAGTTCATATCAGATAGCTACAGATGGCATGGGAAACAGAACAGATTATTCTGCCTATGCTAAGGATACAACACATAGGAAAGGATGGAGCAATCATTAACCAGGAAGAAAAAGAGGAACAAAATTTCAGACATGTGGTCAGTCACAGTGGCATAGGCATGTAATTCTAACAAAGGGGAGGGAGGTTGAGGCATCTCAAGTTCACCACGATTGCATGGTGAATTTGAGGCTAGGCTTAGAAAAATAGTGACATTCTGTATAAAATTCAATAAATAAAAACAAAACCTTTGAACTTATATAAATTAAAACAAAATGTTTACAGCATTGGTGGAGAAGGGGAAATGAGAAATTCATCTCACAAATGAAAAATAAATTCACTTTGGAAAACATTTAATATGATGTGCTGGCAAATATAATGAATTCGCTGAGGGAAAAAAGCTTATTGTGTAGGCCCCATATGAAACCCTTGAGAGAGTGAGGGGAGAGCAAGAGATCTATCAGCACAGCTAATCAGTCAACCCAGGATAAGTCAGCAAAACAGACACCAATTTCCAACACGATCTAAAGCAGAAGTACAGAAGCCCTTAAGATCTCAACAATAAATCAGTCTTAAAACTCACCCACCATGACTCAGGGAACTAGGCTGAAGAGGGGGTGAAAAGATTGTAAGAGTCATGGTGGGGGAGAATATCCAGAGACATTGGCCCCCTCAGCTACAACACACAAGTGGGGGGGAGGACCTGGCTGCCTGTTGTGCTATCCATAACCTCCTACCCCATGGAACCATCCAGTATGCCCACTGAGGAGGATACCCAGTGGATTGGGGGCAGGGAAGAAGGAATCAGGGATGCCTAGGTAATATTTACTAGTACAATGTATCTAATTTTGGACAATAAAAAATATTGATTTAAAAAAAATAAAATGGAAAATAATACAAAAACCCTGAAAAGTCAAATAAATATTTATGCTAGATGTATAACTACATTGTGCTTTTCTGTGAGAAAAACAAAGCCTTCACATTCAATGAATTAATTCTGTTGTAAAATATGTAAGCTATGTTATTAAGTAGATTTTAACTTACACTCTATCACAACCAGAAGAATTTGTTAAAACCACCAAACTCTATTTTTCTGTCTGATAATACTTGTTTTTTTTAATGAGCAGAATGATCACCCACAACAGAAACAGAAACTCATGAATCAAGCTGTGGCAATCTACAGAAGTTAGGAGGCCTCCCTGGTCTCATAGCTTGAAAGTAATTTCCTTCCAGGTGGCTGCCTCCTTGTTGTAGGTATGGAGAGAGCCTGCTGCTAACCCGTCTCTCAGGTGCCTGCTCTTGAAAGGCTAGTGCCTTTACTTTCTCTGCCTTTCTCCAACCCATACAAAGCAGCAATGGACTCCATGTGGAGTCATAAATAACCCTCAGTCCTCATGCTGAGCCTTGCACTGCACCTGCCATTGTATTGTCCCGTGATGAGCCGGGATGGGCTGTGTAATAGAATTACCTTTCGCATGTCACTGAGTGCACTAATGGAGAAGCCACTCTTCCTCTCTGCTGCACCAAAGCGGGGAGGGGTACCTGTGAGTGTGTCACTTCCTTTTCTTTAGGCTACATTCCGGAGCTCCTGCCTCTCAGTTCTTTGTACGAAGCACGTTTTGCTGTTCGCTGTTATGTCTGGCGAACACAGCTTTGTTGGGTAGGATTGTTGAGCTCTGAAGCCAGCCATCTATGTAGTTCTGAGCAATCGTATTGTTATTTAAAGTGAGAGTCATACTACAGAAGTATAATGATCTGCCCTCTGGACCCACACTCAGGGGCATCTGGGGCACTGGGCTGCTCTTGGGAGGAAGCATAATTGTCATGCACGCTAGCTTGAAAGGTGAGTCTCTTTAAAATCTTCACGTTGCTTCTATTGTAACTCAACAGTACATGAAGCCAAAAATTCCTCATAATTGGTAAATAGAACAAGAAAAACAAATCTGCTATGAACCAGTGCTACATCTGCCAGAATTCTATCCTGAAATTTTGCCTCACTGGAGGCAAGGGAGCTACTGTCATCAGCTTGCAGCTAATTAATTTAAGGAGACAACAGGCATTTAGGCACAATTTGTAACAGGGTAGGGATTTGAGTACATCTGCTAGATGCCACCAAGAATGCCTCATATGCTTACAGTCCAAAATAGAGACAGATATACTTTTATATATATATATATATATATATATATATATATATATATATAGTCTTAAAACAAAATGGTACAAATACATGGCTTAACCAAGGTTTCCATCTAAGCAGAAAAAACCATGTTCTCAATCACTCATTTCTAACATTGTCAATGTAATATAATATCTAATAGTTAATGTTTATACTATTATTAAACCATCAACAAGGATTTATGTATCATTAGGCAACAGGTTCTGGTTGGATTGGTGTGCAAAACACTCTCTTAAATTGCATCAAGAATGAAGACAGATAATGATACACCCAGTAGCCATAGATTGATATGAGAAAAACTTCAGTGCCAGGGATGGGATACCTTCCAGTGAGTTGTTGGCCAGGGAGGTTCCTGAGGCCCCCAAATCATTACAGACCATTGTCAAGGTTCTTGGTTACCCACCAGAATGAGCTTATTGCTGAAGAACACATATGCTTGGGCTACGGGTCACTGAAAAATCAAGCTGGAGCTGAGCTGGAAACCTCCTCCCTTTTTGCTGACAGAAAGCTGGGAAAAGCTATGGCTGCCTGCAGCCCTATGGGAGAGAGAAGTCATCAATGGTGGTGAACAGCAGCGGACCTTGCAAGCCTTAAGACTGGCCAGCCAGGCCATATGTGCCAATTGGGGCAATAGTGACACATCTATTGTGAGGAAAACCAATTGCTCTCTAATTGGACTAGATGCCCACTCCACAGGTGGGAATACATGCCTGGTACTGAAGACCAAGTTTAAAAAAAAAAAGCATATGGTGGGGTCATGAGCCCTAGGGGAGTAATGTCTGCTGTTGTCTGGCTAAATGCATATATTATGCCCACCAAACTGCCTTATAAGCAGTTTTTAAAGGAAAAAAATGAGCATACCCCTATACTCTCACTCTTGTCTAGAGAAGCTTCTCTTTTTCATATGGTGGTGACCACTGGGATAACTCAAAAGACACCATAGCTGAGAAGAAATGACAGTGGAGTGTTCAGCACTGGGACATCTCGATCACACTTCCCAAGGCTCAGGGTCTGTTGCAGAAGAGGTGGTGGAAAGATTGTAAGAGCCAGAGAAAGGGGAGGACTGCTTACAATGTAAATTTCCAGACACAAAATGACCTTGATATTCAGGACTTTGCAGTGCTTGGTAATATGTACACATAATGTGAGGAAAAGATGATGACACTGAAACAAAACAGAGACTAATTGAGAGGGGGAAAAGATATGGGGGGATAATAATGGTTTATGGTCTATAATTATGGACTCTATCAATAAAAAGTTAAACAAAGAATGAAGATAGATTTCAAATCTCATGTCAACTCAGATGGGTTTGGAATGTATACAGAGGAATGAATGTACTTTGAGGTAGTTCCATAGTTATTTTGCTACCCAGGCAGCAATAGTACCGTGGTTGACTAGTGATGACTGCTGGGGGAATGAGAGGGTGGAGATGGGAGGAATAAGACTCCAAAGCCACCAATTTCTCCCCAGGAACAACTTGAGAGCGGAGCTGAAAGGCTAGAAATCAAGAATGAACAGTGAATAACAAATAACTGCCAAACTCATGCCATTTTCCTGTGCTCTGTGACATCCCCTCTGCCCTGGACCTGAGATGGATTTGCAAGAAAAAATTGAGAGGAAGTTTAGGGGTCTGTTTTGTTTCTGCGTCAGACAAGTTTCCTTCATTATAATCAAATACCTGCAATAACTAACCTGGGAGACAGCTGGGTCATTGTGACTCACGGTGTTTTGATGTTCTAATCCGAGATCAAGCAAACTCTTTATTCTGAAGCTCTGCCTGCCAGGTGACACCAGTGAGGAACTCATGGAGGGCAGACTGCTCCCAGCTGAGAAGCAGAAGAGAAAGAGGAAGAGAACAGAGTCCCCAAATCTCCTTCAAGGCCATGTCCCCAGTGACTGAAGTACCTCCTATAAAGCCCAACCTCCCAATAGTCCTTCCATAGTGTAACAGCACCATCACAGGGCACAATCTTTTAGCATATGGGCCTTGGAAAATAATTTATTAAAGCCAGAACATTCTTCTCTGGTCCCTATTTGTGCACATCTACCTTCTAATACACAATACAATTACTCGAGTCCCATAGATCTCCAAGCTCCAAATTGTTCTAGAATTGTTCAAAAGTCCAAGTGCAAAGTCCTTCCCAGTGTTCAAGGTACAGTCAACTCTCAGCTCCTGTGAAACTAAAATAATAGTAATTAAAATTATGTAAAATAAATGCTAAAGTCACTTCTCTCCAAGATGCAAATAGCTGGCAAACACAGGTAAAATAATCCTGTTCCAAACTGAGCGTGCCTACTCCAATGTGAAGAAAATAAGCAAGAGAGATTGCTGCACAGCAAGACCAAAGCCAACTGAGTAGAGCTCAAAACCTAAAACCCCTTGTCCAGCATCCTGAGCACAGTGAACAGAAGGATGGACTCCCAAACCTGGGACAGCTCCAGCCCTAAAGCCCTGCTGGTTGTAACCCACGACTAGTCTCTTGGTGTGGCTTTGAACACTACCTGTAGCATTTCCTGGACAAATGGGCCTGTTCCTTACACTCTGACTTCCTAGGTAACCGTTGAAGGTGTGTTTCCACAAGTCTTCTATGAAGAATGTCCATTATGCAGCAAGCCCCTTGGCCTCTCAGGCCTTTCTCTGAGACCTCAAGGGAAGGCACCTTAATTCTTACATTCTGCAGACCTGCAAAACCAGCATCACTAAGTTTAGTTTAAATCTGCTTCACTTGAACCATAACTGTGGCATCTTCAGAACATTTTGATCTCTGAACTTCAAGAAGTTCTGGGCGCCCCGGGCAGAGCATATTGGGGCTCTTTTCTGAAAGAACTCTGCCCTGGAAAGGCTTTGAGAATAATTCTATTTCTGTATCTCTGAGCCCGTTGTGGGTGGGATGGTCTTGCTGGTGTCTGAGTTGATCCGAGACCTTTGTCCAGCTGCTCTGATTTGAAGTGTCTACTTTCTTTCTCTCCACCTTGAGACTTATAGGAGGTGTGTTGGCCTCACCCTTGCCTCACAAACTATTTTTCTCCTTACCAGCCCAGTATTACATTTTCCAAATCTTTCCACTCAGTTTCCTTATCCTCCTGAATTTTGCTATCAGTCTGAGCATATCCTATAGCCTTTTGTGGTGTCTGAATCTCCTCTGCCAGATACATTTTCCCATGAATGACTTTTGTGATTCTTGTTCCTGTTAGTCTTACTCCAATAGACCAGGCTGGCCTCCAAGTTCTGGTCTTGTTGCCTCAACCTCCTGAATAATGAAATAACAGGCACATAACATCATGCTTTCCATAATAACTATGTTTCATAAAGGCTCAGGGAATGAACCCAGTGCAGGCAGGCTCTCTGCCCCAGTATAACAAAGGTTGTCTTTAGTCTAATTTTCAACAGAATATTTGTTTCCACGTGAAACTTCTGTATAGCCTCTGCATTTCATAGTTCCACTTCCATTTTGTTTTACTTCTTGTAATGCTTGGCAAACATGTTTCCCTGGAACTACATCCTCAGACCATGGTGCATATTTCTACAGGCAACCCGAAGTCTTCTGAGTCCGCACCAGAATTATCTGATAAAGTCCACTTACAGAATTTTAGGCTTCTCTGGTCTAATCTTCCACACCCTTCTAAACTTCTCCTAAAGTTCCTTCACATAGTCAGAAGTATGGACATAGTCCGTGACCCCACTTCTTGATAATTTCTTTTCTGTTAATCAGCATTCCACCAACATACATAAACAGGTGACATAAGCAACTTACAAAAGAAAATATTTATTTTTACCTCCCAGTTTTTATAGGTTCCAGTCTAAAATCAGGTGGCTTCCTGGGTCTTGTGTTAGCTTCCAGATAGCAGTGGAGCAAACTGAACTCCTTGGGATCAAGAAGCTAAAAAGGATGGCACGGGACTCAGCATTCCTCTGCAAGAGCTTGCCCCGAGGACCTAAGGACCACCAAGACACTTTCCACCTCATAAAGCAAGGGGCCCATGAATACTTACTAGCACTTTCTGAGGACCAAGACTTCTAACACATGCACATTTCAGTTACACTTACTTAAACCATAGAGTAAGTTTGAAAGTTTTATTGAATACTTAGTACACAATGCACATGTGTTCACGTGCGTGTGAACGCACATACACACACACACATTCATTCTATATTTCCCAGATAATAGCTCACACACTACTTCTAACATTGGGTTAAGAATATGTCCATGATTCTGGGTAATCATAATAGATCATATGAGGTGAAAATTCTGACCAAAAACCAATATGTAAATTAGTAAAAGTCTGAATATGAAGCCTATTTCCTTCCAACTCTCAAAATGCCTTTCAGATAGGAATCTAGTGTCTCTAGCTAAAGATTTCAGGTGAATAACGTAAAGAAAAAACACGCTGTATCAGGGGAGGAGATGCATAACCGGAATAATCTCAAGCCATGAAGAAATTCGCAGCTGCTTTATCTACATAGCAGATCAGTGAATGTGTAAACAAGGACATCACAGACAAGGCTGTGCAGCTAAAACTGTACCACGTGTGCTGAGTTTAGAAGGTAGGTGATTCTGATCATTCATTTCGGTCTGCATCAATTGTAAGTACCACTCCCATTGTTTTCACACCACCGTGCACGCTAGCTACTACATCTCTCCATAGGATCAACTTGGCCCTGATGCTTCATCTGCGTTCCAGATTTATTCCACTCTAAAATGTGTTTGTCACTGAAATCACCTTTAGGTGATTTTCAAAAAATTTTGAAAACTAATGAAATACAAAATTTATTTTAATGATTACTTTAATTTTTAGTGCCATGGACAAATAAGTGTATTCTTCATTGGTATTTTCTTATTATTAAGAAAAGCCTTGATATTTGCTGAAATTTGCTGAATTTAAGGGATAGGGAACAATTCAGAAATACTTAAACCAAAATTTATGAAGTTTTTAAAATTAAATCATAGGTCTTGTATCAGTTACTTTTTTGTTACTGTGAACAAATATCTGAGCCGAAACCACCTAAGGAAGGAAAGGGATTATTTCAGTTTATAGGTCCAGGGGAATACATTCCTTAGGGCAGGGAATTCAAGATGGCCAGAATGGGAAGACAGCTCATCATATCAGCGAACTGGAAGCAAAGATGAACCAGAAGTGGGCTGAGCTATGAAATTTCAAGGCCCTCTTAAAGTTACACACTTCCTCCAGCAAAGATCCACCTTCTAAAGAATACTGGCAGACAGTGCCACCAGCTGGGGACCACATACATATCTAAACACATAAGTTTAGGAAAGATCATGTCATGGTCATAATACAACAGGTAAATTCAGAGAATGTTATACATATAAATCACAGATAATGTCACATAAATTTTTAAAAGATGGATGAAAGAGTATTTTCAAGCTTTTATAATTTCTTTTGATGTGTGACAAGCAATGTCAAACTTAAATCAGCTTTATCTTAATTGGTTTACAAACAATGTTGGCATTATGTTAACAAAAACTGTGCTCTGTCTTGAGGAATAAGTGTCACATCTTGAGGATAAATTTTCTACTTTATTTCAACTGAGAGTCAAGCATTTCAAAGGTAGATTTAAGATTAAGGATTATGTAGAACTTTCAAAACATAATGGATCCCAGTTGACACCATTTTTGCTACTTATTTCCCTAGCTGGACCAGTGTCCAGCTATATTCACTGATGAGAGATAAAAGACACTTAGGCTAACAATGGAGGAGGACAAACCAGCTTTTCTGATGGGTTCAGAAGCTAGTTATTTGGTAATAAACTAGCCAATCACAAAAGCTGACTAGACACTGTACACAGATAAAAACAACTACATCAATCAGGGTAATTGTAAGGTAAGGTCCACTGTGGTTGCTATAAATCATGCAGACAAAAGTAGCTATCAAGTAGCTGTGCACGGAAAGCTCAGCTCATCCTGCCAAGCTGAACCTTGACCTGTGAATGGGAAATGAGCAAACTTCACTGACTCAGGTCTACCCATCTTGCTTCAGCTCATGGTTCTATTTGAACAAAGAAGAGACTGCTCAAGTGGTCTTTTTTCTTCAGAAAGGAAATCTGCTTTAGAAATTTTTAGGCTGATAGAAGTCTCACAAATTCCTACCAGGTTACAACAGAAGCTTCTAAATCTGATAACACAATGACACTGGTTTACACGACTGACTTGTCTATAATGGAGCCCACTATCTGGCTTCTGACATCAAAAGGGGTGTTGGCTAATGGATTACTGAATCTGGATCAGATAAATGGCAAAGAACACAAAAAAAAGTATAATATTTCTTCTGGTCTACTTGATGGAACCAATTGTTAAGCAATTACATAAGGCCACCCTTTTGGGGAGACATGTTTTAAGTAATTACAATAAAGCATGAATTATAGGCCTGGAGCCATACCAAAACAAGAGTCAGATGTACTGTTTGTCAGTGAGATAACTCCAAGCCCTAGCCCGCCAAAAAAGGTTGTAAAAGAATATTAGGGCCAATATCCACTTGAGGATTGGCAAGTCAACTTTGTTCAAATTCAAGAAGGTTCAAATACATGTTGGTCTGTGCTAACACTTTCTCAGTGTGGGTCCCAACAGTTTCCCTTGCTGAGTGAGAAAGTCAGGAAATTAAAGACCTGCGACCAGCACATCTTTGTTTTTGGACTGCCTAATAGCATTCAGAATGATGAGGATCTTGCCTTTGTTTCTGAAATAACAGAAGAAAAGCCAACACCGAGGACTCAAATGAAAACTACACATGGCCTGGAGGATCCAAAACCCACTCAGAGTAAAAAAGAGAAGCCACACTTTATAAAAAGGCAATAGCTCAATTGTGCCAAGAGTCATTCCTCCATTGGGAAAAAGTTCTGCCTATTGCCCTGCTGAGAGTGAAGGTTGCTCCCTGAAGAGGGCTTAGCCTGAGCCTTCAGAAAACAGTTGATGGAGGATCATTCCAGAGCTGCTTACCGTGAGTGATGCTGTAAAGCATCGGGAAGTTAAGAATGAGATAAAACACTTGAAACTCATCTGAAATGTATGTGTACATATGTTAGAGCTTATACTTTTTTTATAGGTGATGGGGTTCTACTAAGAACCTGAAAGCCAAGGTCCCCTCAGGATTGGACTTAGTTTGGACAGGAGCTTATTTAAATCTTACAAACTACAAATTTTCTCTTCAACTACAAACTATGCTTTGGAGCCATCATACTAGAACAAAGAAGGTATAAGAACCGAAAGACTCAAGTGAGCCTACTCCTGTGTGCCAGAACCAGATTTCATATCAAAAATCAACACCATAAATCAAATAATAGAATAGTTCCAAGCAGTAAATAAGTGCTTTGACTTAATATCCTAGTTGGTCTATTTGTTCATGTAATTTAAATTTTCTGATGGTGTAGGCTTTATTATGTTTTAACCAAAAACCTAATGTTTAATGTCAATTGAAATGTGAGATATCAGAGATCATAATAAACGTCCATTTTGTCTTATTCTTTTGGCTGGCCTATTAGAAAAACTGGTTTTGTCCTGGATTTCCTGAGACATTAAGTCTATATTTAGGGGCTAATAAATTACAAATGTCAAGTTCATTGATTTTATTCATGATTTATATTATAGTTAGATTGCCTTAAAATGTTTTGGAGAATATATATATATATATATATATATATATATATATATATATATATACTCAAGCTACTATATTAGATTGCCCGAGTGATCCTAAAACCTATCTTGCTTTGATGCCCAGACAGAAAATTTCACTCCTTTAACTAAAAAGGCATAGTGCTCCTATCATGCTGGTGATGGAGAAATGGGAGCAAGTTAGCTTCTTTTTAATCCATTTCAGTTAGAAACTGACACCCAGAGAGAATCGGTATTCAATCAACTATAACAGCTGTTTCAGCCTTCTTTTTCCTCTCTTTGCATTCCCCTTCATCTCTGCTCTGATACATAAGGGTGGCTTCCTGTCTCACCCAGCCTGGCTGAGTGAGCAGGGTGGAGAGAGAGAATACTGCTTCTCAAACTTGGTTGTTCTTCTGCTCACCTCTGCTTCATATTTTGGGATAACTTCTTACTTGAACTGCTTGCATGATTTTCCTCTGGTCTCTGAATCTATCAGGTGAGTATTTCCTTTCTATTCCAGATCTACCATGTGGGTGATTTCTCTAACTCTAGAGACCCACTACTTGTGTAATTTCTCTAAACTCAAGATAACCATGAATGTAACTCTCCCTACTACACATTTATTTTCTTGGTCTCTGCTTTGATATTTTTCCTCTTCTATTCTTCCTTAGGCTACCACCATTTGCCCTCTTAACTTTCTTCTTTCTTAGGATGGATGCTATGGGTGTTCCTTCTAAATTTTCCTACATAAGCACCTAGAGTCTATCTTCCACGTGTTTATGGCTCTGCTCTGCCCCAGCCATTTCTCTTGAGTGAATCTCACAGACTGTGTGGTTTTCCACATGAGTTCATGTTTCCTACTTTCAGCTCTAGCCTTCTTCTTAGATCCCAGTTTTCCTTAAAATAACCCCATAATTTGTGATTTCTTCCTAAATAAACATAATAATTTATAATTTATCCTTCTTGAGTCCATCTCTATAAATTCTTTGTTAAAGAGAGGACAGGACCCAAAATTGTGCTTCATAAACTTTGGGGACCCCTACTGAGCCCCCAAAATCTACATCACTGGATATTGATTCAGAAATTAACCTTCCCTGAGCTCCTCAGGAATTCAGAACAAAATGTTTCAGATAGTATTTGTGACAAAGAAAGGCAGGAACTTTTAGGGACAAACTCCTTCATTAATGCACCATTAAAATACCCTTTCATTGGACTGGAGAGTAGGTTCAATGGTTAAATTGCTTGCCTGCAAAGCCTAACCACCTGAGATCAAATGCCTAGTACCCACATAAAGCCATATGCACAAAGTGGTGTATGCATCTGGAGTCTGTTTGTGATGGCTGGAGGTCCTGGAGAGCCCATTTTCTCTGTCTTTCTTCTAACTCTCTCTGTTTGCAAGTAAATAAATGAAAATTTAAAAACAAACAAATAAAAACACCCTTTCTTTTATTTTCAGCTACACTTTCCAGTACAAGCTGAACATGCCCAGAGGCATTTCTGCTCATCACTCAATTTTTACATATATGCTCCATGACTTTCACCTAACCATGCATGAATATATAGCTGCCTATCTGTTTAAAAACCTATGGCTTTGGCCCAGTGTGGTGGTGCATGTCTTTAATCCCAGCACTTGGGAGGCCAGGGTAGGAGAACTGCTGTCAGTTCGAGGCCACCTTGAGGCTACATAGTGAATTCCAGGTCAGCCTGGGATAGACGGAGACCCTACCTCGGAAAAAAAAAAAAAAAAAAAAAGACCTCAACTGAGCATGTGTGGGTATGAGCCTTACCTTATATGAATATGTATAGACTCCCTAAGTAAAATCCTCAGGCTTCCTTTGTTTTGGGAGATCATTGCTTTGGTAAATAACTCCTGTGGTCCTTGCCTGCCTTAGGTAATAAATCTTCCTCAACTCTTTTATGCCTTGGTTGTGTTATCACCAAGATGCAAACCTATTGTGTTTAGTGACAGGTCTAGTGGTTGAAACTTTCATTATCCTAACCAATTGAATCTGAACTATGTTTATATGGTTAAAGAGAGAGCTACTTTTATTTACATTTTACATACTTAAGAAATAGCCTAATTCCCATATAACAAAAAGGCACATTTATCAAGCATCTTTAGTGGATTACTGATTCTCATGCCTGCAAGAACTTTGCTGGATCTTTAAGTAGGAGGCCACCTGGCCCAGTTACTGGATATCGCACAGGCCTCTTAATTTAATCAATAGAATGTGATAGGAATTTTATTGGCATTCTAAGCCTAGGCCTACAAGAGGCATCACAACCTCTGCTTTCTCTAGTTTGGAAGGCCGCTCTACCCTTTCAAGTCCAGACTAACTTTCTTGTGAATGAGAGACAAGTATGGTCACACTATCGGCCAGTTCCAATAGTCGAGTAAGTGATAAAGCCCATCTCTCACTATCCAGCCCGACATGTGGATTCTGATTGAGACTAGCAGGACCACACAGGAGAGTCCAACCCAAAGTAATGATTCAAAACAATGCAAGAAAGTCATCCCTATATTAAGTCACCAAATGTAGGATGCTTACTTATTTTTCACAGAGCGAAAAATGACAGAAGTTGGACCTCAGAATATGGTGCCATCTGGGCAAAGTTCTGACTCAGGAGGCAGGAGTAGGAGAATGCTGTGGTGGTGGCTGCAGGTGTAAGGAAGGAGCTGCTGAAAAGAGCTTAGAAAGAAGGACTTATGTTGTGCCAGACAGCTGAAGAAAACTGTCACTCGGAGAAATACGGACCTCAATACCTGTGACCAATGAAGTCTTAAAACAGTTAACAGGTCTTTCTCTCTCAATTGACTAGAGACTCAATGCAATCCCATTCAATATCCCAACAGGCTTTTGGTTTTGAAGAAATTAGCAAGCTAGTTCTGAAATTTGCAAGGAATGCAAGTGCACTAAAATAATAAACCAGTTTTTAAGAGACAACAGTGTACAATTTCAAGTTATAATATGCATCAATATTAATCAAGAGAGCTACTGAAATAATGACAGCTGTTTAGATCAAGGGAACAGAAGAGAGAGTAAATCAATAGACTAGCACATATTAACTCACCTAATTTTAGACAAAGATGTCAAGATAATTCTATGCAAAAATGGCGTACATCTCATTAAAACATTCTGGAAAAGCTATAGCTTTTTCATAAATGTTATTAGTGCTATAACATTTATGAAAAAAATTCTTTAACTATAAAGTCCTCCCATGAACATATAATCAAATTAATCATGAACTTATTTGAAATAATTCAAAATATAAAACCAGGAAAATGGAAAAAAATAATTTTTGTATCAATGGGCTAGGGAAAAATTTCTAAAATTGCCCCAAAAAGATCATAAGACATGCAAAAATCAAAAACATTATTAAAATTAAAAAAATGTTTCTTTTGGGAGATAGTTCAGCAGTTAAAGTGCTTGCAAAGTCTAACAACCAGGGTTCAATTCCCAAGTCAGATGCATAAAGTGGCACATGTGTCTGGAGTTTGTTTGTAGCTGCTAGAGGCTCTGGGGCACCCATTCTCTCTGCCTTTCCCTCTTCTATCTCTCTCTGCTTGGAAATAAATCAATAAGAATATTTTTAATTTTTTTTTTGGTGATACTGGGATGGAGGCCAGGGACTCTCATATGCTCAACAGGTAGCCTAACACTAAGCTACACACACCCATAGGATAGGAGTTTTGCTGTTCTAGAAATACAGTTAAGAACATGGAAACACAAGTCATCTTTACAGAAAAAATACTTGTAAAACACTTATTTAAAGAAAAAGCTTTTAGGCAGAATATATGAAGTGCCCTTGTAATACATTAATATAAAGAATATAGCCCATTTTTTAATAGAGAAGAGCTTTACGTATTGCCAATGTTTGAAAAGTGAGTAAGCAACTGGAATTCTCAGACTTACCTAGTTGGGCTGAAAGATGAACAGAGGGGACCCTTGGAGAAAAAAAAAGTTTGGCAGACACTTAGCAAGCTAAATACTCCAAACACACTCTTGCCACTTACTCAAACTCCGCCACTTAGATAAACGCTCCAGAGGATCAAAACACACATCCACACATGCCCAGATAAAAAGGTTATTAGGGATTTTATTGACAGAGGCCAAAATTGAAAATAATCATATGTATATAACTAACAAATATATAAACAAAAGTGTATATCTATGCTGTTAGATTAACAATAAAAAAAATTGATGTAGCTGAGAATAAGTGACTAATTGTTCTGTCTTATATAGCATATCTATATCATCCTCCCCCAAGGCTCAGGGAACATTGGGGAGGTGGTGACAGAATAAATATAACAACTGGAGTGATGAAGGAGGGCTTAAGGGAAGAAAATAGTGGAAAAGTGAGGAGAAGAGAGAGAAATTCTGTGGGGTAGAATGGTCTAAATGGGGTCAGAGTGGTGGATAGAGGAGAGAAGGTAGAAAGAAGGTTAATCAAAAGTAAAGAGATTACAAACAACCAATATGGAAAACCACTTTGTTAATTAAAGAATGTGTGTGTGTGTGTGTGTGTGTGTGTGTGTGTGTGTTGGGACAGAAGTATCCTGTGGGCGTGTAAATGCTATGCTCAGAAGTCATAGGTTGTTACAAAATATTTCAGTGTCATGGTTGAGATACCGCCCACTAAAATGTTGGTTATGAGGCCACTTATATCCCCAAACAGTACAGATATTGCCAAGGCCCTTGGTTCCCCACCAAGATAGCAAGACCCACCACTGCAGACAGTACATGCTTCAGTTGCAGGACAATGAGAAATCATGACAATGGAGCTGGAAGAATCCTCTCTGAGGCTAGCCGTCACAGGGTTGAAAAGTGCCGTGCAGTCTGCTGGAGGAGAAAATCGTGGTCAGTAACAGAGCCTGCAAGCTACACAGCTAACCATCCAGACGTTATGTGCCCACTAGTGCAATAGTGACATGTCTGTGATGAGGGTACCTAACTGTTCTCACACTTTAATTGAGGCTCATTCTGTGGGAGGGAATTCATGCCTAATACTGAAATCCTAATGAAAAGCCTATAGCTGGGATAGTCACAAACTCTAAGAGGGAAGTTACTACTGCTGATTGACTCCATTCTTATTGTATGGCTACCAAATTGCCCTCTAAATACTTATGTCTATGTATGTATTAGCACTGGTCTCACTTTGGGTTAAAAGTCTTTTTTCAGATGGAAGTGACTCCTGGGGAGACTCTAAACTCATCAGAGTGCTAAGAAGAAGTGATAGTCAAGTGTTTAGCTGTTAATGAGACATGTCTGTCATCTTCTCTGTTGTAGACAGCTTCACGTTGCTAGGATGAACATTCGAACCAGACAGTTTATGGGAGCGTTTATTTCAGCTTACAAATCCAAGAGAATCTTACAGTTCCATCAGTGGTGGGAGAAACTGTTTCCATATATCCAAGCAGAGAGAAACAACCAAACAGACAGCAAAATCCAAAAGCAGCAGCTGGAAACCAGCAGCAAGCAGGACCCAGGCAGAGCTCAAACCTCTCTGCTTACCATTGGGCTAGAATCTGATTCACCCCAAAGCCCACTTTTGGACCAGATCCAAGGATCTATCCACAGTGACACCTTCTCCAGCCAGGCAGCTGGAGATCCAAGTTACAAGCTTTAATAAGACTCATGAGTCTATGGGTATGGTGGACTGATTCAGGTGCCCACCCATAGAATTATGTATTCTGAATGCTAAGTCCCCAACTGGTGAAACTTTGGTAATTGGAGCTTTCTGGAGTATGTATATTGTTGGGGTTTATGGGTGTTACAGCCTGCATCCCCTTGCCAGTGTTTGGCACACTCTCCTGCTGCTGTTGTCCACCTGACGTTGGCCAGGAGGCATTGCCCATCCTCTGCACATGCCGTCATTCTCACCTGTCATCCTGGAGCTCCCCCTTTAATCTGCAAGCCAAAATAAACCCTTTGCTACCACAAACTGCCTTTGAACAGGTCTTTTCTGCCAGCAATGTGAAACTGACTACAACAGTAAAATTGGTACCAAAAGTGAGGTCATTGCTACTAGAAACCTTATTGCATGACTTTGGGCCTTTTGGAACTGATTTGCAAGAAGAATGTGGAATGATTTGAAACTTCAACCTAAGAGATGCCTTGCACTGCTGTAAGTACAGCTTCAAGGACCATTCTGATCAGAGTTATAACGACCTGAATGTAGTAGGGACTATGGACTGTGAGGTTTGGCTTAAGAGAAGGAGAAAGAACTTTGTCAGTACTGTGCAAGAAGCAGTTTGTGTGAGAGTCTTGCTGCATTCTCCCTGCCTGTGTCCTAAGAACTCGTACAGGGTTGCATTACATAAAAGTGGACTGGTGTTGGCAGTGGAGATGGCACAGAAAGAAATGAAATATTTGGGCTGAAACTGCTGCCCATTCAGCTGCAATTGTTTGAGAGATGATAACCATTGAGATTGGGCCAGGTGATCTGCAATGGGACAGCAGGAAGAATGTGGACTGTTTTTAAGTAAAGGGTCTGAATGCTGAAGGAAGTTTCCTGCTCTTCAAAGTTGGCTCTGTCCCCCCCCCTGGATTAACAAATTGGTAACCCACCTGATACTTGGAGTATAACAAATGCAGGAAGAGAAGGTCAATGGATTTGCAACACATATTGGGCATGTGCAGTGTGAAGCAAGTGTGTTGGATTGCCTGCATGGAGGCCTGATGGAGCCATGGGAATGAACAGGTTGCAGTGGAGACCCAGTGAATGCCATGACTATGGGATGGCTGCCAAGGAGAGCTGCCCACACTGGATAAAGTTTTCCTAGACTGTGAGTAACTGAGCTGGAGGAGTGGAATTGGTACTTCAAGAGACTTGTTACTGGTTACAATGGAGAGAAAGTTGGATGTTGCCCTGTTTTTTTTAAATCTTGTATTGGTCCAATCTGTCTTTGCCATGCCCAGTGCTATCTTTTGCAGTTTGAATGTTTTGTGCCATTATGGGTTTGCTGCTTCTTGGTATTATGGCTTAGTTGAAAGACCTTATATTATGGGGATGTTTGAATACATAGAAATGGATAAAAAACTGTAAGGATTTTAAAAGTTGAGCTGATTGCATTGTATTTTACATTGTGTATGTGTATTAGTTTATAGTTTGATCCAGGTGTCCCCCACAAACGAATGCGTTCTGAATGCTCAATCCCCACCTGATGGAAGTTTTGTTATTAGAACCTTTTTGGATGTGTGTTGGGAGTGGGCTTATAGGTGTTATAGCCAGCTTCCCCTTGCTAGTGTTTGGCATACTCTCCTATTGCTGTTGTCCATTGATACTGGCTAAGAGGCAATGTCCACCCCTCTTCTCATGCTATTGTATTCCCTGCCATGATGGAAATTCCCCTCCAGTCTGTAGGCCAAAATAAATCCATTCCTCCACAAACAGTTTTTGGTTGGGTTCTATTCTGTAGCAATGAGAAGGCTCACTAAAACAGATATGCTTATATTTTATAATTTTTAGAAGTGTTTTTATAATATGAGAATAACAAATATATAATTATAAAAAAACAACTAAAGAAAATAAATGGAAAGAATATTTAGATATTAAAGTCATTAGTAATGGAAATTTTGCTATCTCAAATAGGATGAGAATTAATTGATTTTGTAATGTGTGCTAATTATTCTTCACTTTGGATTGGTATAAATCTTTCAAATATCTTAAGTGACCATTATATCCTTTGATCCACTCTAAGTTATGTAACCATACATGTTTGGAGAGTTTCCATATTAGTCTATTCAATTTTTAAAAATATTTTCTGTTGTGTGTGGGAATCAAGGGAGTAAATGCTATGGTGTGTGCTGGAGGTTGGAGAGTAACACTGAGTGCCAGTCTCACTTTCTAACATGTTTGAGACAGGCTCTCCTGTGGTTTGTTGTGTAAGCTTGCTAAGCTATCTGGCCCATAAAGCTTCTGGGCCATTCTCCTGTGTCCACCTTCCTTTTCAATGTTAGAGCCCTTGGATTGCAGCATCTGCCTTTCCTTGTGAAACTGAACTCAGGTACTCATACTTGAATGATATATCAGTTACTTTCTCATGCTGAGACAGAGCACACAACCAGAGGCAAGTTATGAAAGGAAAAGGCTACAGTTTCTTAATAGAGTCTATCATGGTGGAGAAGGGCAGGCAGGGGCAGGATCATTTTCTAATACTAAGCTATTCATTGCTTCTTGAAAAGAGGTGCAAAATTTGAAAGTTCATTCAAGTCTTGAGCATTAATGATATTTTAATATGTTCTAATGAATTTTTTCTCTTAATTTTTAAAAAATGTATTTATTATTGATAATTAAAAACACCGTATGAACAAGTCTTGTGATATACCACCACTTCCCTCCTCCTTGTCCCCAATCTGCTGAGGGCCCTCCTCAGTGGGCTTGCTGGAATGGTCCATGGAATGGAGCTATGAATGTTCTAATGAATGAAACTTCTGCCCATTCAGCTGCAATTTTTTGAGAGATTACAACTATTGAGGTTGGGGGAGATGATTTGCATTGGGACAGCAGGAAGAATACAGATACTTTTGAAGTATGGGGCCTGAAGAATTCAGATACTTTTGAAGTCTGGGACCTGAATGCTAAAGGACTTTTTCTACTCTTCAAATTAGGTTTTATTCCCTCCTGTGTTAAGTTGGGAGTAATATGAAGCATATACAAATGCAGGAGAGGGCCATTTGATGTGCAACATGGTTTTTGTTGTTGTTATTGTTGTTGTTGTTGGAATTGGCCATAACCAATGTGAAAATGTAAAGTAGGCTTATTGAAGGCCCTGCATGTATGCCCAATGGAGTCATGATAATGGACCTTGCCATGGAGACCCAGTAAAATTCCAAGACTATGGGATGGCTGCCGAGGAGAGCTGCCAGTACCAGATAGTGATGTCTGAACATCATTTGGATTGGTAAAAACTATGGGAACTTTTAAAGTTGGACTGAATGCATTGCATTTTACATCATATATGGTTAACAGTTTATGGGTAACAGGGGCAGAATGTGGTGGTTTGATTTAGATTTCCCCCATAAACTTATGTTATCCTGAATGCTAGGTCCCCAGCTGTCGGAAATTTGGGAATTGAAACCTCCTGAAGGCACACTCTCTTGCTGTTATTTTACCTGATGTTGGCCAGGAGGTGATGTCCACCCTCTGATCATGCCATGTTTTCCCCTGCCATCATGGAGCCTCCCCTTGAATCTGTAGGCCAAAATAAAACAATGATCCTCCTATAAGCTGTTTTGGTTGGTACTTTCTGCCAGTAAGGAGATCTGTAATAATGGGGGACAGACGTTCAAACAACCACCCCCCACAATGTCTCAAGAACAGCAACAAAAAAGGTAAAAGGAAAATTAAGAGTCAAAGAATGTGAGGAGTACTTTAAAACACTGTCTCTTAAGCATAAATTATTCATTGTCTTCATGACCTCACAGTCTATATTGTTATCTACACAAGACCTGCATAAAAATAGGCCCACTAACAGTTTGTTGTGGATGATGGAGAAAGAGAAAAAAAAATGAAAGAAAAAAAAAAAGAAATCAATGCAGAAGAGCATATAATAGGTGGACAGTAGGGATTCTATTAGGGTGATGGAGAAAGGAGAGCAAATCTGATGATGTAGGGGACCATGTAAATTTTCATGAAGATTTAAATTTTAATTAGAAAACATATTTTAAAAGACAAAATAAATTTTAAAACAATGTACGAACCTGCAGATGGGACAAAGGCTGTGGAACTCTTTCACCTGGATATGACATGTACATTTCATTCATGAACTCACAGCAACTATGATTACCTGCAATAAACCTGCATGAGACAGGGCCTGTCATCATTCCCTCATGGATGGTGTTATAGTCAGTTCCACGTTACAAGGATAAACTTCCAAACAGACACAGTTTATGGGAAGAAGGGATTTATTTCAAGCTTATAGACCAGGGGAAGTGCCATCAATGCAGAAGAAGCTAACTTCCATTCATAAATCCAAGCAGAGAGAGAAACCACTGCCAGCAAGTAAACATCAAAAAGCAACAAGCAAGAGTTCAAACTCTTCTCTAAATACTTTTGGGCTGGAATTCAGATCTGTTCCCAGTAACACAACGCTCTGTAGCAGGTGTCTGTCAGCTAGGGGCTGAAGCTGCAAACTCAATTTTAATAAAACACCTGAGACTATGTGGCCATACACTGAAGCTACCGCAGATGGGATGGGAGCTTATGAGTGCCCCATCTGTGCCTGAGAAGCTATTGCTGGGTAAGGGGTAGTCAATCTCTTCAATGATGTATCTACAGTATATGAGGAGAGGGATTCAGTGGTGGCGGTGGAAGGAGACAAGATATATATTCAAAGAACATATAAAAAGAAAGGAATTAACTATTGACAAATGAAATATGGATAAATATAAAATATTTTGAGAAAGACGTATATGATCACTGAAGTCCCAAGTTTAAGAAAGTTATCTATAAAACCTTATGAGAGAAGTTTTTCAGTGCATAAGTGTTCTATACTCTCTTTTGATGGTAATTGTCCAACTGTTTACAGTTGCTACACTTAACAAACAGTGCTTTTAAAATGAGCAAATATCATTGTACATAAATTACAACTCAAAAAAGACTTGGGTGAAAAACAGGAAAGGAAGGAAGGGAGGGAGGGAGCGAGGGAGGGAACTTTATATCGTAGTTCAATGTTGGGAGCTCCTAACAGCACAAAGATAAATTAATTCAAGTGAAAATAAGATAAAGAAGGAATTATTGGATTTCAAGCAGCAATTAGAGGAAATATAAAAGGGAAAAAGATACACTGAATTGAAGAATAAAAATCTTTCTCACTCTCATTTGCTCAAACCTGCAAATAATTCTAAATGTAAGAAATGACCTCCAGGTAAAGATTATATGGGGAAATCCTTTTGGTGAGACTTCAGAGAGCTGTAAGTCAGTGCACATTGTCTTATCAGCTTGATCAAAGAACAACTTAGGATCTTAATGAAGAAGATATCTTTCTGGAACAGAATTGTCAATATGACTATTATCCAACAGCATTGGCTGCAATTTTATGCAGAGAGTCCACACAATTTTTAGGGATTTGTATCAGCTTTCACTAATGAGAACAGTGTTTTAGTCAATTTCTTGTTGCTGTGACAAAAATCAGTTTAAGGGAGGGAAGGATTATTTCCGCTTGCAGTTCATCATAGCAGAGAAAACAGGACGTGAGGAGCTGGTTGGACATTCAGTCCAACCTTGAGGAAGAAGCAAAATGAATGCTGATGCTCAGCCAGCTCTCTCCATTTTACAAAGTCCAGGAACCCAGCCCAGGTTCACGAGCCACTTACAGTTGAGATAGGTCTTCCCATCTCAGCTAATCTAATCTAGAAAATGCCTCACAGGCATGACCTGAGATTTGTACCAGAGTTTAAGCATCACAGACAGAGAATCTTCTAGATTCAGGATTGTCTAGGTCTATAATTTTCCATTTGCAGAACCAGGAAGAAATAAATGAGAACCATGTCATGCTGAAAAATGAAGGCTGTTCAAGAAGCCAAAAAGCAGAGCCATAAGGAAGAGCAGAAGACCCATGGGAACAGAGATGGGCCTCACCAAGAACCAGCTCTGCCCAACAAGATTCAGAATGGATATAATGCCCGAGAGACACCTATGCACTGTGGGTTTAGCAGCCAACCATTTTTCCTCTGGTCCTAACATGGAGCCATCTTGAGGTGAAGAATGCTTTGGCCAGGTGGCTATGGATACTTGGGAACAGAGCAGTGCAGTGGTACAAGGCCTATAGTAATGGAGCTATTGACATCTCCCTGATAGATGGAAGAAGGGAGGGTCATTGTTCTGACCTGTCCCCCCCCCCAGCTGCAAGAGATTTTGGGAAAAGGCTAGACTCTATAGGAGGCCGAATGGTACCTAGAAGAGGGACTCCATGATGCAGCTTCCATGAGGTCGCCATCCAGGATGGGGTGGGACTTTGTGGTGATGCAACTGTCCATGAGTCGCCCATGCTCCTGTAAGCAACCCCTCACCAGTGCTCTGGAAGTAACCCAAATCATATCATTGAGTCACCAAACCTGGTTTTAGTGTAATCATCCTTTGGTCTGTTTGTGCCTGATCTGGGGGAGAAGACATGTGTTTGCATCTCCCCAGGGGAAAGGAATTTCCTGGGACAGTTCCAGACACCAGAGCACAGCACAGTAATTGCAAAACAGGAGTGATGTCATCCTTTTAACCAGGCTCCTCAGGGCAGAAGTCACTGTCATGATCTCAGAGAGAGCAAGCCAAGATATGGCCGACCTTCCTACAAGAGAATTCCTATGAAGAAAATCTTACATCACACACAAATGCTAAAGAACCCAGACAGTGGGTGAAAATGTAATTTCTTGTCTAAGAAGTACGTTGATTTAATACTCATATTGCAATAATCCCTGAAAAATACTTAAAACTGAAAATATGTTATATACAACATAGAGCTATCTAGTTTTTATTTAATTGTGGATTATTAGTATTCTATGTGTATATTATAATAATCCCACATTAAACTAAAATTCTAAAAAATATTTGAGAGGGAACTGTAGTAAATATTACAGAATTGTATTAGGTTTTGTTGTTCATTAGATCATTATACTTTTTAAGGATTAATAGAAAAAGATAAATGATAGATAGACAATGATAGGTAGATGATAGGCAGTCAATGCACATTGCTTGATCCATAAGTGTTCTTCAAATCAGTGCAGAAAAAAAAAGTGAAAATGGAAATGGTGATGACGGGATGGCTTGGATGTCCGTGGGGGACTTGTCATGTCAAGAAATGTCACTGCTAGAAACAGTCAAGAGCAGTGAACTGTCACTTCTTGTTTCTAACCTTTCAAAGCATCAGTCAGCTTCAAGGGTGTCCAGCATATTTGCTCCCCAAATTTTTAGTGAATGCCGAAAGGCTCGTGATTCTGAAAAGAAAGGGAAAACATTTAACTCAAATCCTTGCCAGTAAGATTTATGATGTTCCTAGAATATCAACCTGCCTTTCATGTTGTTTACAAAGACAGAATCAAATATAGGAAAAGTGAAGATGTATATTCAGAGACTTGTATCAATATGAAAGACAGGAAGAAAAAAGGTGTCCGTCCCCAAGAGAAACAAGACAGGGAAGAATGAGAAACAGCATCTGCTCAGCACACAGGGAAGAAGAAGCGACCGTGTGTCATGTCTAGATTTTACTCAGAGAACAGACTCAATAGCATGTGGTTCCAAGGTGCAGCAGCAGTAAAATACACAGTAGTAAACATTTTTTATTTGAACAGTTTAAAACCATCTTACACAGAAATGTAGATGCTGTCTATTACTAACCTTTGCCAAAGGAAATTCACCGTGTTGGAAATCTGCATAAACTGTCAGGGAAAAGGCCTCTTTTACAAACATAATACACAAGGTTTAAAAGAAAGATCTTCTCTGTCTATAGGTATGTGGACTGATACTATCAACAAGAAACTTTCTGGAGAAACCGTCATTAACAGCTTAAATATGGCAGTCCACAGAGAATTTCTCCAGCATGGGTTACAAGGTTATTCAGTTATTACTGTCTCACCTCATGAGCTTCCTTAAAGAGCACCATGTCTAGCCACAGATGATGAAGGACAGTGAAATTTTAATAAAAGTGTAAGCTAACTCTGTTTTCCCAGAATGTATTGACCAACGATTATCAGAAAAATGGCGTAACTCAGCAAATGATTTTGTAATGTTTAGTGGAAATTGAAAAAAGATTTTGCAATCAAGCTGACTGGAGGAAACAACTCCATACTGTGATTACGCATTTCATTACCCAGGTGCCCTTT
This sequence comes from Zapus hudsonius, assembly GCA_004024765.1. Lineage (NCBI taxonomy): Eukaryota > Metazoa > Chordata > Mammalia > Rodentia > Dipodidae > Zapus > Zapus hudsonius. The sequence continues at coordinate 2,230 of PVHP010004030.1, read as the reverse complement.
CTTCTTCATTAGCACCAAAAGAGTTTAAATCATTAACGGCCTGGCAGATTTTTTTTTTTATTTTCAAGTAGTAAATTTTTTTAAGATATCACCTTTTAGAAATGGGAAGTAGGAAACCACACTCATGGCTAAAGCAGTTATGAATAAGGAACTGGATCCTTGTAGAGGAAAGTTCAAAAAGTCTAAAGTGTGCAGGCAAGGTAACACACACAAAACTGTCGTTTTGTGGTATGCTGTGGATCAGAGAGACCCATTTCTCCTTAAGAAGATTTGGCTGAGAGTTAATTCCTGTTAAGTTGGGTGAAAGCCTTGGTTCTCTCAGCAGCCAAGGGAAACTGCTTAGTGTCTAAGAGCAACGTTAGCACTGTCGAGACCTTGAAGAACGGCGGACGCACTGAGAAGGTGTGAGGTGGGAAAGAGACAAGCCAAGGAAGAGTAGACCCTAGCCAGGGCCCTGGCATGGGAAACTCTATACTATGCTACTTGCTGGGGGCTGTTCTATAGCAATACGACTCTGACAGGACCACCTAGGAATATAAGTCTCTGGCTTTGAAAGCCTGGAGCCTAGCTCTCAAAGTGTAGAGCTATAAGCCTCTATATTAAGAATCCAAGTTCATAAGCCACTGCTATTCAAGGCTGCCAGTACTGAGAGAGCTGCTCCTCCTCGCATACTCATATTTACATGTGAACGGAAAAAAATAATTCCTGCCTCTCTGATTCCTAACACAGCACTGACAAATGATAGGTGTTCAATGTATTTGTATAGAATATCACATGGCCAATTTTATTTGTCAGGAAACCATGAACATAGCCAAGAATGAACTGAAAAGTTTTAAACATAGAATATTATAAATTTCTTATAGAAAATTTGTTTACTACACAGGCACTAAATCCTAATGAGCAAGGCACACGTTAATATGACATGTGACAACTACTCAAATATATAGACAATTTATAAGTGAGGCATTATTTCAGCTAGAATGAATATATGCATGGTCATTTCTTACAGTTTGGTCATTTCTTCTCTCATGATAACAAAGGTGTTGCTTCCTAGTGTTAAAATGTGTGGGTAAAGAACATAATGTACATTTTCTATGTCAAATTTCTGTTTTATTCTGCTCCCTGCACCCTCTGAGGCCACCACTGTGCATGATTATTTAGAACTCAAAGTCTGAACATGAAGGCATACAGCAAAAAAATTTAGGCTCAAACATGTTTCAATCTTAGAAATCTGGCATCTAGTATTTATGCCAATGAATAGAAGAAATATGCAATATTGGACATAAACCTCCAACTTTGAAAGTGAAAACAACAAAATGGGGTCAAATAGTGTTGCAATCAACTTTCTCATTGTTGGCACAAAGAACCCTACAAAAAGCAACTTGTAGGAGGAAAAGGTCCATTTTGTCTTACAGCCTCGAGGGGAAGCTCCATGATGGCAGGGAAAATGATGGCATGAGCAGAGGCTTGACATCACCTCCTGGCCAACATCAGATGGACAATAGCATCAGGAGAGTGTGCCAAACACTGGTAAGGTGAAAAGTAGTTATAATACCCATAATCTCACCACTGAGAACACAGCTCCCACAAGGTTCCAGTTCCCACTTTGCCTTCATGTGGGAAACAAGTGTTCAGAACACATCAATTTATGGGGACACCTCAATCAAACTACCACATTCCTCCTCTGGCCCCCATAAACTGATAACTATTCATGAAGTAAAATGCAATGTATTCAGTCCAACTTTAAAAGTCCCCACAGTTCTTTGGGGTATTTATTTATTTATTTATTTATTTATTTATTTATTTATTTATTATCAATCTCAGTGATGTTCAAACATCCCCAGAATTCAAGGTCTTTTAACTTAGCCATAATACCAAAAAACTTAACGGCACAGCATGAACATTCATAATGTAATAGATGGCATTTGGGCATAGCAAACAGATTGAACCAATACAAAATTCAAAACAAACAGGGCAACACCAAACTGTGCAGCCCCAAGTCTGACAACTCTAACCTGTAACAAGTCTCCAAGTCCAATAATTCTAACCAGTGACAGGTCTCTGGAGTTCCAATTCCACCCCATCAGCTTGGCTACTCACAGTCCCAGAAAACTTCATTTGGTGCCTGCATCTCTCCCTGGCAGCCATCTCATAGTCCTGGCATCCCCACAGGGTCTCCACTGCAACCCACAGTTCATCCTATGGCACCATAGGGCCTCCACAAAGGTAA